>WHPX01000491.1:600000-780000 GCA_011057435.1 Actinia equina | reverse complement strand
ATTGTAGGGATCTTGTATTTGAGAGAGTTTAAACTTAACTCTTGTTTAAATTCATTGATAGATCCTTGTATTGAGAGAGTTAACTAACTATTGCTGTAAATTCATTGGTAGGATCTTGTATTTGAGAGAGTTAACTTAACTATGCTTAAATCATTGATAGGATCTTGTATTGGAGAGAGATAACTTACACTATTGCTAAATTCATTGGTAGGATCTGTATTGAGAGATTACCTAAACTATTGCTTTAAATTCATTGATAGGATTTTGTATTTGAGAGAGTTAACTTAACTATTGCTTTAAATTCATGAGAGGGATCTTGTATTGAGAGATTAACTTAACTATTGCTTTAATCATTGATAGGAATCGGGTATTTGAGGAGTTAACTTAACGATTGCTTTAAAATTCATTGATAGGATCTGGGATTTAGAGCGAGTTAACTTAAATATCTGCTTAAATTCTGATAGGATCTGGTATTTGAGAGAGTTAACTTAACTATTGCTTTAAATTCATTGCATAGGATCTTGATATTGAGAGAGTTAACTTAACTATTGCTTAAATTCATTGATAGGATCTGGTATTGAGAGAGTTAACTTAACTATTGCTTTAAATTGCATTGATAGGATCTTGTATTGAGAGAGATAAATACACTATGCTGTAAAGTCATTGATAGGATCTGTATTTGAGAGAGTTAACCTTAACTAGGGCTTAAAATTCAGTGATAGATCTTGTATTTGATGAGAGTTAACTTACCTATTGCTTTATAATTCATTGATAGGATCTGGTATTGAGAGAGTGACTTAAATATTGCTTTAAATCATTGATAGGATCGGGTATTTTGAGAGCGTAACTTAAACTAGTGCTTTAAATTCATGATCGGATATGGTATTAGAGAGTTAACTTAACGATTGCTTTAAATCTTCATTGATAGGATCTGATGAGAGAGATAACTGAAACATGCTTTAAATTCCTGGATAGGATCTTGTATTGAGAGAGTTAACTTACATATGCTTTAAATTCATGATAGGATTTGTATTGAGAAGTTAACTTAACTCTTGCTTTAAATTCATTGATCGCATATTGTATTTCCTTAGAGTTAACTTAAAATATTGCTTTTAAATTCATTGGTTGGATCTGGTATTTGAGAGAGATAATTAACATGCTTTAAATTCATTATAGGATCTTGTATTGAGGAGATAATTAACTATTGCTTTAAATTTTGGTAGGATATTGTATTGAGAGAGTAACTTAAATATGTTAAATTCATGATAGGATTGTATTTGAGAGAATAACTTAACTATGCTTAAAATCATCTGATAGGATCTTTATTTGAGAGAGTAACTTAACTATTGCTTTAAATTCATTGGTAGGACTTGTATTGCGAGAAGCTAACTTAACTATTGCTTTAATTCATTGGTAGGATCTTTATTTGAGAGAGGTAATGAACTATTGCTTTAATCATGATAGGATCTGTATTTGAGAGAGATAACTTAACTATGCTTAACGCATTGGTAGGATCTTGATTTCAGGAGATAACTTAACTATGCTGTATTCATTGATAGGATCTTGTATTTCGAGAGTAATTAACTATGCTTGAAATTCATTGATAGGATCTTGTATTGAGAGAGATAATTCTTAACTATGGCTTTAAAGTATGGTAGAATCTTGTATTGAGAGAGTAACTTAAACTATTGCCTTTAAATTCACATTGATAGGACTTGTAGTTGAGAGAGATAACTTAACTATTGCTTATAAATCATTGAGTAGATCTGTATTTGAGAGAAGTTACTTAACGATTGCTTTAAATCATTGATAGGATCTTGTTTTGCGAGAGTTAAGTAACATTGCTTTAAATTCATTGATAGGCTCTTGTATTGAGGAGTTACTTAAACTATTGCTTTAAATTCTGTGGTAGATCTTGTATTGAGAGATTAACTTAAAATATTGCTTTAAATTCATGATAGGATCTTGTATTGAGAAGATAATTAACTATTGCTTAACTTCATTGGTAGGATTTGTATTTGCGAGAGAGTTAACTAACTATGCTTTAAATCATTGATGGATCGTGTATTGAGAGAGTTAATTAAATATGCTTTAAATTCATTGATAGGATCTTGTAGTTGGAGAGAGTTAACTTAACTATTGCTTTAAATTCAGGATAGGATGTGGTATTTGAGAGTGAAACTTAACTATTGCCTTTCAATCTTGTCGGATCGTGTATTGAGAGAGTTAATTACTATTGTTTAAATTCATTATGGATTTGTATTTGAGGAGAGTTGAACTTAACTATTGCTTTAAGCATTGATCAGGATCTGGTATTTGAGGAGTTTAAAACTAACTATTGCTTTAAAATTCATTGATAGGACTGGTATTTGAGAGAGTTAACTTAACTATTGCTTTAAATTCATTGATAGGATTGGTATTTGAGAGAGTTCACTAAAGATGGCTTGAACTTCATTGATAGGAATCTGGTATTTGAGAGAGTACTTAACTATGCTTTAAAGTCATTGATAGGGATCGTGTATTTGAGAAGAGTAACTTAACTATGCTTTAAATTCATTGATAGGATCTGTATTGAGAGAGATAACTTAACTATTGCTTAAAGTCATTGATAGGATCTTGTATTTGATGAGAGATTAACTTAACTATGCTTTAAACTTCATTGCTAGTATCTTGCTATTGAGAGAGTTAACTTAACTATTGCTTTAAATTCCTTGATTCGGAATCTTGTATTTGAGAGCGAACCTGTTACTAACTATTGCTTTAACTTCATTGATAGGATCTTGCTATTTGAGAGAGCTTAACTTAACTATTGCATTTAAATTCATTGATAGGATCTGTATTTGAGAGAGTTACACTTACCTATTGCTTTAAATTCATTGATTAGGATCTTGTATTTGAGAGAGTAACTTAATAATTGCTTTAAATTCCTTGATAGGATCTTGTATTGAGAGAGGATAACTATAACTATTGCTTAAAGGTCATGTGATAGGATCTTGTTATTTGCACGAGAGATTAACTTAACTAATTGTCTTTAAATTAATTGATAGGATCTTGTATTTGAGAGAGGTTAACTTAACCTATTACTTTAAATTCATTGATAGGATCTTGATTTTGAGAGAGTTAACTTAACTATTGCTTTAAATTCATTGATTAGATGTCTGGTATTTCGAGAGAGTAACTTAAACTATTGCTTTAAATTCATTGATAGGATCTGGTATTTGAGAGAGATTAACTAACTATTGCTTTAAATTCATTGATAGGATCTTGTATTTGAGAGAGTAACTTAACTATTGCTTTAAATTCATTGATAGGATCTTGTATTTGAGAGAGTTAACTTAACTATTGCTTTAACTTCATTGATAGGATCTTGTATTTGAGAGAGTTAACTTAACTATTGCTTTAAACTTCATTGATAGGATCTTGTATTTGAGAGAGGTTAACTTAATATTGCTTAAATTCATTGATAGGATCTTGTATTGAGAGAGATAAATTAAACTTGCTTTAAATTCATTGATAGGATCTTGTATTTGAGATAGTTAACTTAACTATGCTTTTAAATTCATTGATAGGATCTTGTATTTGAGAGAGTTAACTTAACTATTGCTTTAAATTATTGATAGCATCTTGTATTTCCGAGAGTTAACTTAACTACTTGCTTTAAATCATTGATAGGGATTGGTATTTGAGAGAGAAACTTAACTATTGCTTAAATTCAGTGATAGGATCTTGTATTTGAGAGAGATAACTTAACTATTGCTTTAAATCATTGAAGGATCTTTGTATTTGAAGGTTCTTAACTATTGCTTTCAATTCATTGATAGCATTTCTTGTTTGAGGAGAGTTAACTAACTATTGCTTAAATTCATGATCGGATCTTGTATTGAGGAGATACTAAACTTGCTTTAAATTCATGGTAGGATCTTGTCATTTGAGAGAGGATAAATTACGATTGCTTTAAATCATTGTAGGATCGTGTATTGAGAGAGTTAACTTTAACTATTGCGTTAAAATTCATTGATAGGATCTTGTATTGAGAGAGATAACTTAAATATTGCTTTAAATTCATTGGTAGGATCTTGTATTCGAGAGATAACGCCCCCCCCCACCGTAAACTATTGCTTTAAATTCTATTGATAGGATCTTGTATTTCCGAGAGCTAAACTTAACTATTGCTTTAAATTCATTGATAGGATCTGTATTTGAGAGAGATAATTAACTATTGCTTTAATTCATTGGTAGGACTCTTGTATTGAGAGAGTTACTTACCTATTGCTTACAATTCCATGATAGGATCTTGATTTGAGATAGATAACTTAACTAGGGCTGAAAGTAAGTGGTAGGCTGTCTTGTTTGAGAGAGTTACTTAACTATTGCTTAAATTCATTGATAGGATCTTGTATTTGAGAGAGTTAACTTAAACTAGTGCTTTAACTTGAGGGGGATTGAGGATCTTGATTGAGAGAGTTAACTTAAATTGCTTGAATTCATTGGTAGGCCTTGTCTTTGAGAGAGTAACTTAAATATGGCTTTAAATTCATTGAAGGATCTTGTATTGAGAGAGATAAAACTTACAAATATGCTTAAATTCATTGCTAGATCTTGTTTGAGAGAGTTAACGTAACTATTGCTTTCAAATCATTGATGGATCTTTATTTCCGAGAGGATACACTTAACTATTGCTTTAAATGCATTGATAGGATCTTGTATTGCGACGAGCTTTAACTTACACTATTGCTTTCAATTCACTTGATCTTGGATCTCTGTATTTGAAGAGAGATAACTTAACTATTGCTTTAATGCATCTGATAGGCCTCTTGTATTTGAGAGAGTAACTTAACCTATGCTTTAAATTCATGACTAGATCTTGTATTTGAGAGTAGATTAAAACTTAACTATTGCTTTAAATTCATTGATAGGATCTTGTATTTGAGCATGACGTTAACTTAACTATTGCTTTAAATTCCATTGATAGGATCTTGGTATTTGAAGGAGGTTAACTTAACTATTGCTTTAAATTCATTGCTAGGACCTCTTGTATTTGAGATTGAGTTAACTTAACTATTGCATTTAATTCATTGATAGGCATCTTGTATTTTGTATTTGAGGAGTTAACTTAATATTGCTTTAAATGCATTGGCTAGGCATTACTTGTATTTGAAGAGCATGATAACTTACCTATTGCTTGAAATTCCTTGCTAGGCTCTTGTATCTTTGGCGAGAGGTTAACGTTAACTATTTGCTTCTAAATTCATTGACTAGGATCTGGTATTTGAGAGAGTGAACTTAACTATTCGCTTAAATCATTGATTTAGATCTTGTATTTGAGGAGAGTTAACTTAATATGCGTTAAATTACTTGCTAGGATCTGGTATCTTGAGAGAGTAACTTAAACTATGCTTAAATTCATGGTCAGGATTTTCTTTGTGATATTTGAGAGAGTTAATTAACTATGCTTTAAATCTGATAGGATCGGTATTGAGAGACGTTACTTAAATATTGCTTTAATCATGATAGGAATCCCTTGTATTTGAGAGAGTTAACTTAACTAGTGCTTTAAATTCATTGGTAGGATCTGTATTTTGAGAGAGGTTTTAACTTCACATATTGCTTTTAAATCAATTGATAGGATCTTGTATTTGAGGAGATAACTTTAAAACTAGGCTAAATCATTGCTAGCGATCTTTGTATTTGAGAGCGTTTACTTAAAACTCTGCTATAAAATTCAGTGATAGGATCTTGTATTTGAGAGATTTAACTTAACTATTGCTTGTAAAATTCATTGATAGGATCTTGTATTTGAGAGAGGTTAACTAACGATTATGTCACTCTAGAAAATATATGATAGGATCGGTATTTGAGAGTGATAACTTAATATGCTTTAAATTCATGATAGGATCTTGGACATTTGAGAGAGTTAACTTAACTATGCTTTTCTTTTTCTTTTTTATATGGTTCATAAATTCCTTGGTATTAGGAATCTTGTATTTGAGAGAGTTAACTTAACTATGCTTAAATTCATTGATAGGATCTTGTATTTGAGAGAGTTAACTTAACTATTGCTTAAATCATGATAGGATCTGGTATTTGAGAGAGTTAACTTAACTATTGCTTTAAATTCATTGATAGGATCTGTATTTGAGAGAGTTAACTTAACTATTGCTTTAAATTACATTGACTAGCATCTTGTATTTCCGAGAGTTGTAACTTAACTATTGCTCTTTAACTTCATTGTAGGATCGTGTATTTTAGGAGAGGTTAACTAACCTATTGCTTTAACTTCATTGATAGGAAAAATTTTTCCCTTGTATTTGAGAGAGTTTAACTAACTATTGCTTTAAATTCATTGGTAAGATCCTTGTATTTTTGAGAGAGTTTAACTAACTATTGCTTTAAATTCAATTGATAGGATTCTTGTATTTGAGAGAAGTTAACTTAACTATTGCTTTAATTCCATTGATAGGACTCTTGAATTTGAGAGAGTTAACTTAAGCTATGCTTTAATTCATTGATAGGATCTGGATTTGAGAGCGTTTAAACTTAAACTATTGCTTTAAATTCAGTGATAGGATCTTGTTATTTGAGAGAGTTCTAACTTAACTATTGCTTTAATTCATTGATAGCATCTTGTATTTCCGAGAGTTAACTTAACTATTGCTTTAAATTCATTGATAGGATCTTGTATTGAGAGAGTTAACTTAACTATTGCTTTAAATTCATTGATAGGATCTTGTATTTGAGAGAGTTAACTTAACTATTGCTTTAAATTCATTGGTAAGATCTTGTATTTGAGAGAGTTTAACTTAACTATTGCTTTAAATTCATTGATAGGATCTTGTATTTGAGAGAGTTAACTTAACTATTGCTTTAAATTCATTGATAGGATCTTGTATTTGAGAGAGTTAACTTAACTATTGCTTGAAATTCATTGATAGGATCTTGTATTTGAGGAGAGTAACTTAAACTATGCTATTAAATTCATTGATAGGATCTTGTATTGAGAGAGTTAACTTAACTATTGCTTTAAATTCATTGATAGGATCTTGTATTTGAGAGAGTTAACTTAACTATTGCTTTAAATTCATTGATAGGATCTTGTATTTGAGAGAGTTAACTTAACTATTGCTTTAAATTCATTGGTATAGGTACTAATCTGGTATTTTCCGAGAGTTAACTTAACTGTTGCTTAAATTCATTGATAGGATCTTGCATTTCCGAGTTGGGCATGAGAGTTGGTAAGATCCCGAACTCTGCAATAACCACGTCATCGCAATATAATGCCCAATATGGACCTCAAAAGGCACGCTTAAACGGTCGACTATCTTGGATCGCCAGACTGAACAGACGTGATCAATTTCTTCAGGTATTGATGGGTTGAAGCATTCCCAAGAGAGTCAAAAGACAAAGACATTGCGGCCATTGTGGTACCGTTAACAGTGGATGCTAATGAGAAATCTTTTGTTAAATGGCACCAACATGGTCGCGATGACGTAACGTGCAATCGAAGAATACGATTGTTTTTTATTCCACATCATAAAAAATATTGCCAACCAGAACTAGGTCCATTGAAAAAATACTAATAATAAAATAATAATATCAGTAATAAAAATAATAATTGCTTTAAAGCTCAGATAAAACGTCGAACTTTACATGAGCCGAACTTAATTGAGGCAATGGATGACAAGGCGGTCTTTTTGAAGTCATTAAGTTCGGCTCATGTGAAGTTCGACGTTTGACATGAGCCTAACAAAACAATTATTTCTTCATCTATTTTTTTTTTCAAATTATATTTAGCAGGCTCCATCTAGGTTAAGACACACACACACATATATATATATACAGTATATACATATATATATGTAGGAAAAAGATAGAAATTAAAAAAATTAAAAATTAAAATGATGATGTATAATAGTAATAATAATAATAATACTAAAAAGCAACACTTATTTCTCCATCTATTTCATATCAAATTATTCATATTATTAATCAAAATTCAGGTTGATTTTGGTCGAGCCACTAAAGTGACAGGTATTGCCACGCAAGGACGTCCTAATGCTCACCAGTGGATCACCCGATACACACTATCCTTCAGTCAGGATGGGACCGTATGGACTCAATATAAGGAACAATCATCAGTCAAGGTAAGAACAGACTGGTTAGCTCACTTGGTAAGAGCATCAGTTTGATGTACGGGAGGTCGTGGTTTGAGTCCCGGTTGGACCAAAGCCTCGGGTCTGAGCAGAAGGTGTTGTCTTTTTTATTACACCTGCAAATGCTTCACCTTAATGGCGTTCACGTCCCTCATCAACTAGACAAGTTAAGAGATGACTACAAGTTATCAGTTAAATTACTATATTGTGTTAAAGTGAAGTCATTAAACCCCTGAAATAGTTATTAGACTAAAGCACTTTAGTATACCTTAATTCCATTGTTTTCTCCTGTGTCTATTTGGCTATTACACGTTGACTAATAATTTTAATTTCACGGGTTCATTGCCTTTACTCTATTCTCTACCAACAAAATGGTTTAAAAAGGATGTCATGGTTGTAGAGATTTGTAACGTTCCTACAAAGAGAGCCGGTTTATCATCATTACTATCACTATGATGATGATGATGATGATGATGATGATGATGATGATGATGATGATGATGATGATGATGATGATGATGATGATGATGATGATGATGATGATGATGATCACGTTTAACCATTGTTTCATTATCATCATCACACTTATCAATCACAACCATCATTGCTCATGATCGATCATCACTTTTCCATTACTATCACTACAATAATTATTAATTTCTTTTTTTATTTATCTATTTGATTAGTATTTCCAAGGTAACAAAGACCGTAACACCATCAAGGTCAACCATCCGGTCTTCCCAATCAGGTGCCGGTTCATCAGAATACATCCTTACTACTGGAGATCGTACATGGCAATGCGAGCTGAGTTCTATGGCTGCAACATAGGTATAAATATCATACAACAAATAGAACAAATCACACTAAAGGACAGTGACGAGGGATAGGGAAAGAGGAAGAGTACCTGTGAATTTGACAAGAAATTTTCTCGCCAAAATGCCCGCGCTTCCTACGTCAGCCTTCGGACTCGCGCTAGCTACCCCACTTGCATAGGGCCAATAGAGGCTTTGCACCATCACGTGATGGCAGCCATGACAGGAGGCACAACAATAGTCTTTCCCCCCCCAGGAAACTGAATTCGGTCTCATGTAAATCATAATAGACCAGTGTATTTTTACCGCTGAGGGGCAGGGCGGAAAATAGAGGGGGGGTTGGGGTATAAATAATGGTTTGAAGAAAAGGTGCAAAATTACATTTTCATGAAAGGACACCCTATATGGCTAGGTTTCACTTGACGCATTTCCTGTCTCGTGCGGAATGTTGATCAACTGAATCGCAAGTTTTTTTAAAAGAGCGTTGGTTCTGGCTGACAGCACGTGGTGGTCAGTGATTTAAAAACACTATTTGGAGCGAATAATGAGATTGAAATAATTTTCTATCAGCTGATTAAAACCCAGCCATTTTTGGTGACATACAAGTGGCCAGCGAACTAAGAAAGACATATTTTCTTAACAAAAACCGGTTTTATTAAAACTCCAGACAAGTGCAAGCTACCAATTGGCCTTGAAGATCAAAGAATCGATGGTGGACAGCTGTCTGCTTCTACGAGCTTAGGTGGCAGCTATGAACCATGGAGAGGAGCATTGAATCATGTGTATTCATGGTGCTCTAGACATGCAAACAGAAACCAATGGCTCCAGGTAAGTAGAATGAATAGGTGTGGCCGCCATGTTAGTTAATACAGAATCCAACATGCCGGGTATGACGTCGCATGTTATTCATGGTGCTCTAGACATACGAACAAAAACTAATGGTTCCAAGTAAATGGAATGAATAGGTGTGGATGATTTATGGCGAGGCATGTCGTGGCCGCCATGTTGGTTGATACAGAATCCAACGTGGCGGGTATGACGTCACATGCTATTCATGGTGCCTTAGACATACAAACAGAAGCCAATGGCTCCAAGTACGTAATGAATGAATAAATGCTCCCTGATTAACGTCTTTTTTAAATTCTAGGTTCAACTTGGTGAAAGTGTACGCGTGAAGGGCGTGGCAACACAAGGTCGTTCGAATGCTGGTTGGTGGGTCAAGCAGTACTACCTGACCTACAGTACCAATGGAATGACTTTTAAACCTTACAGATTTGCAAAAGGAATAAAGGTACATAATCAGTCGTTAAAGTATTACTTATTTATCTAACAATATCTTGGTTTATTTAGTACGAGTGTGTGAGAAGTGGCCGTGTTGTTCGAGGGGCAGAGGCATGCGCTCGTGGAGAGAGAGAGAGAGAGAGAGAGCTGGAAGACTGATCATGAACTAGGGGTTTAGTTAACTATCATGTGGCAATTGGCTAAAAGGCCCCAAACCAAGAAAAGCAAGGCGAAACTGCTATGTTGACCAGCAATCTATGAAACGAAGATTTTAAAAATGAGCTACACAAATAAAATGGTTTGGTCTTTCAATGGCCTGAGCAAACTTTGAAGCAATTGACAGTTATTAGTATCTAGAACTATTGTGATAAATACTACGTGGATGGAGAACTGCCGCCCGAGCTCAGCTGGGGAGAGTGTCTGTCAGTTGAGCGGAAGGTCGTGGTTTGAGTCACGGCCGTACCAACGCTCAGGGCCTTAAAATAACTGAGGAGAAGGTGCTGCATTTGTAAATAATACATCTACAAATGGTTAGACCGTCACGTGGCTTTGATGACCACGTTAATGGTGGTACCGTCCTTTATTAATTATTGACGTTAAAAGAGGACATTATCAGTTAAATTACTGTCAAGTGTTACCATCTATTAAAAAATGTTGATGTTGATTTATTTTGGTTATTTTAACCATTTACATTTTCCATATATTCTCTAACTTATATGAATCTAAATCATTGAGTAGATCTTCTAGCATACAATGCGGTTGGCAATGTCACTTGAATTTCATATGGATTACAATTTGCGTCTTTTTCAATTCCAGTTCTTCCAAGCCAATACTGACTATCGTAGTATTGTCTACCATGACATCGAGACACCTTTCATGGCGACCTACATTCGCTTCCAACCCTCAAATTGGCATGGCAGGATCTGTATGCGAGTCGAGGTTTATGGCTGTTCTACAGGTATTTTTAGCACAAGAAGAAAAATCTGACGGGGCATTAGCGTGAGGAGGGGGGTGGGGGTGGACGGGGGCACGTCTCCCCCTCCGCCTCTTCCCATGCATTTCCTGGATTCCTGTGGATTTTGCAGGAAAATTGTACAATATGTCCTTATTATCGAAATCTTGCTATGCCCCTGTGACGGACTACTCTTAAATAAAGTGCCCTTTAAAATTGAGCTTTGAAATGTGACGTCATTCGTATGAAAAACAAAACAAACTCCGGTTTCCAAAATGAAAAGTAGTTCAGCAAAGATTTTTCTTGCGTTTTTCTATTCTATTGGAAATTGCGTTGAGGAAAAGGATTACAGTTCTGAATGTATGTTTTACCGGATTTGAAGAGTATTTTCGTCCCAAAAATACGTCACAAGTCAAAATCAGTCTATAAGAGCAATCTCTCCCCAATCTCACTCTACCTTCACGTGAACCGTTGGTAACGCATTTTAATTGTGTTTTGCAAACCTCAGCGACCATGTGCAACAAACCATTGGGAATGCAAAACGGAAGAATAGCAAACAGTAAAATCACAGCTTCAACGTACTATAACAATGGCTTGAAGCCAGATCATGGCCGACTTAACACCAGGCGAGGAGGGACATCGTGGTCAGCTAGAGTCAATAACCATAACCAATGGTTCCAAGTGGACTTTGGAAGCCCTAAGAAAGTCACTCAAATTGCAACCCAGTCCAGGTACAATGCGCACCAGTGGGTGACGTCATACTATGTGTATTATAGTCAAGATGGTGTCCATTGGTCTATATATAGGTACAAGAGCTCAAATAAGGTGAGTTGGGAAGGTATCAAATACTTAAAAGTGAACCGGCTTGGGATGCCTGTGTTTGCCTCTGATCAAGAGATTTATTGTATATGTCTGTCCTTCCTTCCTTCCTCTTTCCCTCTACTCCTTTTATTCCTCTTTTCTTTTCTTTCTCTGTTTCTTGAGACTTTTTTTTCTAGCATCTTTTAAAAAATCTTATATTTTACAGCTTTTCCAAGCAAATAGGGACAGATTTTCTACCGTCTTTAATGCCATCAATCCACCAATAACAGCTCGATTTGTCCGTATCAACCCACGTGGTTGGAGATCACATATTTCAATGAGAGCTGAGTTCTACGGTTGTGCTACAGGTAATACGGTCATATAAGCTCTAGAAATAACTGAGGACTTACACACTCTTCCACTACATTCATTGTTCTATGCATACCTCACTCAACTCACATTAAATTTCACGGAAAGGGAGGAAAACCAGAGAACCAAGAGAAAAACACTCTTGACAAAGTCGACTTTGACATTATCGGAAAACATAAAGCTTTCAAGAATGAGTGCCTATAGGATGTCACGGAAACTTCTTGATTGACAGCTGCCAAAACAAGCTTCGTCCTAACAATTATTCCCGCGTGCTCTTAGCCGTTCTGAGCGCGAGGGAAAAAATGGTGGATTTTTTGCTAGATCTGTTTGCGTCTATTTTGTCCCCTAAAACAGTCGCATAATGCACTGTAATGACAACTAGCTTGACCCTGTTTTTCCCATCAACCACGGAACGGCTAATTAATAAGCACTGCATGTACCTTGAATTCGTAGTTAGAGGAGTAAGTTAATTATTTTTTTATTTTATGTATTTTCTTAGATAAGTGCTCTCTACCCCTTGGTATGCAAGACGGTAGAATAACCCGCTCCCATGTGACCGCCACTTCAATGTACAACAGTCACTATGCGCCCTGGAATGGTCGCTTACAGGAGATAAACCACGGTAGTGTTCGAGGAGCCTGGATCGCGAGAGTCAATAACCGTAATCAGTGGATTCAAATCGACTTGGAAGCCAATACTAGAGTCAAGGGTATTGCTACTCAAGGACGATATGATGCGAACCAATGGGTGACCAAGTATACATTGTACTATGGACCTCAGGCGGGAAAACTTATTGTTTATAGAGAAGGACGTAGCCCTAGGGTAAGGAGAGATCTGTTGAAGTCTGTTACCCATTCTGAACATCCATAACTCGTATTTTGACGTGATAAATCAAATGTACTTTATTACTTATTTAATTCTATGCAAACTGCTATTTCTGACATACCCGATGAGCAGGGTTGCAGAAACTCGCCTCAATCAGACATTGCTTATAGCAAGTCAACCCCGTTTTATGGTTCGAAAAGATTGAGATTAAAATTGAAAATGACGTAATCATATAATTGACGCATGCTCAACAAAACGAGAAAAAACATAAGATGCCTGACTGCGTCAACACTATCACATTGTTTTCTTTTGTAATTTGCAATCGCTTCGAAAGAATCAATGTAAAAATGAGTAGTTGTATATCAGTTCAAAATGTCATCAAATCGTCATGAAATGACCTAGACATTTTATTGAGGAGTTAAAAAGTCTCTTTTGACTTTACTTTAAGGGTTCCTTAAAACTAATGTTTGTCGATGGTTAACATATTTCTATTCTATTTATAGATTTTTCAAGGCAATAACGACAGATATTTTGTGGTGCGTCATAACCTTCGCCAGTCCTTCAAGGCCCGTTACATACGCATTCATCCAACCCATTGGTATGGACACATATCTATGAGATTCGAGTTGTACGGCTGCAGGCTCAGTAAGTCATTCCACGTAGTTTTTATTAGATTGATTTAGTTTGGATATAATACTTTTACATCGATTCCCAATCCAGGCGCGAACTCGTACAATATGCTGTCGCGACACACTTGACGTCAATCATATCGGTTTCACAACATTCCATAGGCAAAAGCTTTGTATGTCATGGATACATTTAGATTGACGTCCACCAGAACCTTATTTTGTCGAACCAAGAAAAAAAGTAAAAAAAAAAAAGTACTTTTTCGCGCGTGTGAATGGGAAGCTCTTTAATAGCATGCTGTACCTGTTGAATTCGCATTTCATTAGCTGAGAACAACATGAAATATGGAACTTTTAAGAGACGTCACTCGTAATGAAAAACGACTTCCGCCCAAAACCAAAAGCAGTTCTATGAAGCATCTTCTTACTTTTTCTTCATGACAATATATGTTGCCCCTCATTTCATTTCTTTCTTTTCTATTTTATTCCATTGCATTCCACGCTATTTCATTTTATTTTTTATTTGTTTTAACATTTAATATATTTTCGTATAACGCCTTCGTGCATCTATAATTCAATATACTTTCTTCATTCAAGCGTTTGGTTTACTCTTTTCTAACCAGGTCCTATGTGTAATCGTCCCATGGTTACTCGCATTGCAGACAGCAAGATAACAGCGTCTACTTATTATAATCAGAATCTGCGGCCATCTAGAGCACGTTTTTCTCGTAAAGGGTATCGTATCGCTTCATAAAAATACATTATATTATATTGGGGTCAAAAGCTTACTGTCCATTACTAAGAACAGTGTTGAATGTCAGAATTGATGCATGGGGGATCAAGGGTACCTTAACGGTAGTACACTTGTCTCTCACCTCTGCATGAGATCTCGGGTGCCATTCCTGGACTGGCCATCAGAGTGTAAGAACTCTCCCTTGGCTCAAGGGATTTTGTCAGGGTTCTCTGGTTTTCCTCCCTCGATCTACAAAACCAAACATAATTCTAATTAGATCTGTGAGTTAGCCATGCTTAGATCAGCCCAGAGGTTGCTTCAAGAATCGATATGTGAGAGTAAGCCATGCCTTGGCTTAGATCAGCCCAGAGGTTAATTCAGGGTTCGACCTGTATGCTTGCCATGCTTAAATCAACCCAGAGGTTGTTCAAAAAAAATCTATCAAGCTTTAGCTGTTGTATCACAGCGTGGGACAATCACAACAGAGCTAGGCTCCAACTATGTGAACGCTCAAAGATCGAATTGGAATTTAGAAGAAGTTGATTTTGGAGGAGGGAGGAAAACCAGAGAACCTGAAGAAAAACCCTCGAAGCACATGAGCGAACCAACAAACACTAACTCTAGTCACATACGACACCGAGACCAGCAGGGCTCGAACCCAGGCCGCATTGATGAGATTCGGCGCATTAGCTGTTCCTATCAATTCAATTTAATTCGTAAAATTCGCAAAGCATCCTAATAGTACTAGTAAAATGAAGCCCTATTGACTCCAATAATTTTCCTTATGATATGTATTGTTTTCCTCTGTTTTAGATATGTTGGTTCTTGGGTGGCTCGTCTTCGAAATCATAACCAATGGCTTCAATTTGATTTCGGACGTCCATCAAAGATTGTGCGAGTTGCTACAAAAGGCAGATCCAACGCTCATCAATGGGTCACCAGGTATTACCTGTCGTACAGCCAGGATGGAGTGCGCTTTACTGAATACAAGTATAAGTCATCAAGAAAGGTGGGCTATATTAGCCATTCCGATGTTAAGGGAAAAGCTGGGTCGAGCTGGCATTGCAGTGCATTGTGGGGTATTATGGGGACATATTTACAAGATGGCGTCGTCTATCTTGTGCCTTAAAACAGCCCTACAATGAACTACAAAGCGAACTTGACCCATTTTTGTCTTCTGAATCTCGGAATGGCTAATAAATCAAAATAATATTATTTCTGGGTTTCACTTGACGTCATTTCCTTTCTCGTGCGGAATGCTCGTCCACCAAATCGCAAGCTTTCAATAGAATTCTTTCTGACTGACAGCACATGGTGGTCAGTGTCTTTGTTCCCCTGGCCATTTGATTGATTGATTTTCGATTGAATTTTCTTTATTGGTCTTTAGTGTCATATTCTCATACAATAGTAGTTAATAAAGATATAGTATTATAGGAAGTATATTTGTACAAAATGTTTATGTAATAATAGAGCCTGAGAGCTAAATTAACTGGAAAGTTTTCTAGTTAGCCCCCAGTCTTTTTGTTTCTAATTAATAGCAGGTCAATTTGGAGCAGATAATGAGATTCAAAGAGTTTTATCACGTGATTGAAATAAAGCAATAACAGATACGAGAAGAACATGCAAAATTACTTGCAAAAATATTTACAGTCAAAGAGTTCTTTTGTTATTACCATAAACAACTCACTTTACAAGTGCAAGTTACAAAATTGAAGGCTGAATTTGAAAATGGAGAAGTATTACCTTGAGTATTTTTGAAGTTAGGAATAGAAATGAAACTACCGACGACACGAAACAAAACAATCACACGAACAGAGAAACAAACAGGGATACAACGAATAAGCAGAAACTATTTTTGAAGCACCGTTAATAACGAAATCGGGTGCTTTTATGTGAAATGTAATTTTTAGAATTTCATACAATGCGTCGAAAAACTCTCTTAACAAGGGCTTCCTCAATGTTGATTAGCATCCATAACAGAATGCTTGGAATCCAAATGTAAGCAATTAGGTGGATGCCAGGGCCCATGGATAAGACTATAGCTCTATTTACCCTTCGTATAACCTGGCCCAAGACCTGGAGTAAAAACAAACGTAACCCCTGTTACTACATTGTCGTTTGATCACGTCTTATTCTTCTTTGTTAGTATTTCTATGGTAACAAGGATCAAAACACCGTCAAGGCGCATTACCTTTTCCCGCCAATCCGAGCTCGGTACATCCGCATTCATCCTTACGCATGGAGAAGATACATTGCAATGAGAGCAGAGTTCTATGGCTGCAACGCTGGTAAGAACACTATGAGGTTCACAAAAAATATAGCAATTTTTCGTACCTACAATTTAGCACGCTTTATAAGTTTATAGACCTTTGTGGCTTTGGCGTAATGTTTTCCCATTTCAGACCACGTGTCATTCTTTTGAGAAGAAGCTTCTTCGTTGAGTCGTAGATGATTCACCAACACTTTGTTATTTTCATTCTAGATGTCTGTACGATGCCTCTCGGGCTTGAGAACAACGTCATTCCTTCTGGTAACTTTCGTGCAAGTAGCTCTTACAACTACAATTATGGACCAGAGAGAGCCAGGCTTAACAAAAGAAACATTCATGGCCGTATTGGAGGATGGTGTCCAAAACACAGAAATAGAAACCAATGGATAGTAGTTGATCTGGGACGACCTGCTAAGATCACCGGAATAGCAACACAGGGTGGTCACGCTAGAAACTACTATGTGAAAAGCTATAGGTAATCCAAACCACTTATATTATTATCATGGGTCCTGGTCATAAACCTAGTACTGAACCCTGGTCATAAACGCAGTTCCCTGCGCCATTTTGAAATATATCCATGCCTTTGCATCGAAGCGAGACGAACGGTGAGCTTGCAATGATAGAGACATGTACATAATTGTCCAAGGTGGGCAATTTAAAAAAAAGTCTCCATTGCAAACTCACAGTTTGTTTCGCTTCAATGCAAAGGCAAGGCTACCTTTCAAGATGGCGCAGGGAACTGCATGTGAAAGGGACTATTAACGTTGTTTGAAAAAGGTATATACAAGAGAAAATTAACTAAAAGGAAGGAATCCCCGCTCCCTATAATCATGAGCATTTTTTAATGCATATTTTAGAATCGTTGATGTTATCCTTAGAATCATTCATTTGATTGTTTGTTTTTCTACACGTGCTTATTGTTTGTTCCTATGCTGTCCTTATCTTTGTTGTGCGTCGCAGTTTTAACGCATTTTCTATTTTGCTCACGTGACCAGGGTCATGCATAGTTTGGATGGCGTAAGATTCAAGCCATACCTCGAGTACGGACGACAAAGGGTAAGCTGGATGACGACGATGTACTTTTGAATGCGCTTTTTTATTACTATGGACGAAATAATCTTTCTGTTTTTAGCAGCGCGAAAAAAAATTGTACCGTATTTCGACAGCTATTGTAAATAGTCAGAACTGTTTTTATTTTATTTTAATCTAGACTTTCAGAGGCAACTACAACTACTACACGGTCGTTGCATACAGGTTCTCGCCAGCTGTACGAGCACGCTACATCAGAGTACATCCGATCACGTGGCATTCCTGGCCTTACTTCCGGTTTGAGTTGTATGGTTGTTTCTATGGAGGAGGTATGTATACAGCTCTTACAACAACAAAAAACACAGGACTTAATCATGCGTTAACCATTTTTTCGAAAGAACAAAGTTTGCTAATGACCAAAACGTGTTTCAAAAATGCTAATTTCCCTGGTGACACTTTCAGTTTTATGATACGAAACCTTTTGAAATTTGATTGTGAAACAGCAGAGCCTTCCCTAAGAGACATTGAGCAGAATAGTGTTCCCTATGGATGACGTCACAATTGGCCATCATGGGATTGAAAATTGTGCAACACATTAATGTTTTAGTGAAATAGTGTTTTTAATACATTTTGAGTCTTTTGTAATATTGACTGAAGTAAAATGTGTAATAAGATTTAAACAATATACTAGCTACATGTAGAGAGCAAATCGCTGTATATTTACTTCATTTATTTATTACTTCATATTTATTTCAAATTAACACACAATGCCCTTTGTTCTTGGAATGCATTATTTAGTGTGCAGTATTCAGCATTCAATTTTTCGTTATAATACATCCAACAAAATTACTCGATTCTAATGGGACAATAGGATACAATTAAATTCCAAATTGTACTCTGTAGAGTCCCAATCAAGTTGCTCAGTTTTTTGTAAAATCAAATAGGCATCAGTTTTTTGTGTGTCTGTCCTCTTATTGACTATAAATTTCGTCATTACATCGTCAAAGTAGTATGCGGATCCACACTACCTTGACAATATGATGACGCAATTTATCATCAATAAGAGGACAGACATATAAACCTGATGTCGATTTGCTAATTAATCTAGATTGTCCATGATATTGAAAAAGAATTGTTTAAGCGGGTCCGTTAGCTCAGTCGGCAGAGCGTGGTGCTAATAACGCTAAGGTCATGGGTTCGAGCCCCATACGGACCAGATATACTTTACATTTTTGTATAAACTTCATGTTTGTTTTAGTAATGAGGGAAGCAAATCTGTCCAAATGTGCGCGCCACACTATTGCCCTACAATTTGCAGAGGGGAGGCTGTTTGTACAGTCTTCCAAACAATTCAATTTTGAAACAAATCGCTTTGCAATAAGGACACTAAAGACCACGCTTGCGTTGCAAGCTGTAAAACGAATTTTGTACGTATTATCTTAGGCGTAAAAACATGGAATGTTTTGCATTAAGTACTAGTTCTCTCCTCTCTGATTAAACAACGAAGGCAATGAGAAGAATATTAAAATTAGAACGCAGCATTCTCGCACCAAAATCCACGTGTTACTACTCTACCATTTGTGAAAAACACAGCCAAAACTTTGAATTTCAAACATTATGCATCACTTGGCAAATCGATGTAATTGACCGAACTTAGGCCTAGTTGGTTTACATTGATTGGTCCGTTAGCTCAGTTGGCAGAGCGTGGTGCTAATAACGCTAAGGTCATGGGTTCGAGACCCATACGGACCAGATACATTTTTGTGGCTGCTGCCTCATAGAGGCAAAGCCATATGTCATCAAGTTTCTGTAAGTAAGTCCGTAACAATAGATAAACTTCGGAACCAATCACGGCTTAAATAATAAAATCTCCCTCTTACCGAAGAGTAAGCGAATCGAAATCGAAGAGATGACGACAAATGGGACCTGATTGTTTAAGACAACAAAGCCGTGTTTTCATAAAATTTAACCATATTATTTATCACGGTAAAGTGAAAGCTTTTGTAAGTGTTATTCAAATTTTAGGCCGATGTTTGGCCAATGGCTGACATCGTGTTGTGAAATTAACTCTGTCACGCGTATAAACTATCAAGTCAATAAACAAAGCATATATTTTCATAACTTATACCTGTGAATCGCCAAAACAAAATCACATATATGAAGTAGAAGAGACCTCACGGGAACATTGGTCTAAGTCTAGGAGAACATTGTGGCTTTTTCATCGAGAAAACGAGGAAAACGTTCTTTAAAATATGACCGCCATTTTGTTTCAGTCACGAAACAGTTGCACAAAATGAATCGGCATAACACAGGGAGCCCAAATTAATCAATATCAACATTTAATAAAAACCTATAATGAAACCTTTACTTTCAACATTTAAATTTTTTTCAGCAACAGCGCTATTTCAATTACCTATATATCCTTCATATATCTAAATAGTCAGCTACCAACTTCCATTCCTTTTCGCTTATTGAGCGCCTATTTTTCATTTTTGTATAACTTCGTGTTTCTTTTAGTAATAATGGA
Organism: Actinia equina; assembly: GCA_011057435.1. NCBI lineage: Eukaryota > Metazoa > Cnidaria > Anthozoa > Actiniaria > Actiniidae > Actinia > Actinia equina. The sequence continues at coordinate 759,626 of WHPX01000491.1, read as the reverse complement.
AGAAAATTGGTTCAAAAACTAAAGTGTATTAAGTTGTAAGTTGGTCCGTTAGCTCAGTCAGCAGAGCGTGGTGCTAATAACGCTAAGGTCATGGGTTCGAGCCCCATACGGACCAAATTCATATTTTGGTGACATAGGACCTTTGGTTTGTGAACTTTGCTATCCTCGTTAAAAACGATCGTATTTTTCCTGCCATGTAGTAAGGCTAACTGACGTCAACTAGCGGTGCAAAACCACTTTACTAGGCTTTGCAACCATCACGTGACGGCAGCCGTGTTAGATGGGAGGAACAATACAATCGTTTTACTTAAAAAGGAATTAAATTCTCAAGAGCAAAGAGATTTTATTGTTATGACATCTAACCACAGGTAGTCCAAGCTGTATTGTTATTGGTGCTTGCACTCAATGGTACAAAACTTCTATAGGCCATTCTATCTATAGTCAATAAAGGTTATACAAAGGTTATTCCCAAAACGTGGTATATTGTCTTTTTCTTCTGCAATTTATTGCTACTAAGTATTATAGGATCCCCAAAATAAACGTGTTTACTTCTATTACCATAATATATCATTACATATCAATCAATCAATTAAGGCCCCGTCCACACGTGTCCGGAAATTTTCGTATCCGCAATTTTTATATATTTTTTTGCGTATACGAAAATGTTCGCGTCCACACGCAGGGTATTCGAATCGTTTTCGAATCGTTTTCACTGTCCACACTTATCCGGAAATTTCATGATCCGCACTGATGCACGCTAGTGCCTAGTCCATTTGACGGATAGTTTTTCTTATTGAGCATGCGCAAAATCGTGTTTACGTCATCGTATTCGAAAATTTGCGGATACGACCGTCCACGCGTATCCGTATTCGGAGCGTATTCGAAAATTTCCACTCTGGAGACCGTTTTCGGAAATTTCCGGATACGGATACAAAAATTTCCGGACACGTGTGGACGCAACCCGTATCCGCAAAAAAAAATTTGCGGATACAAACATTTCCCGATACGTGTGGACGGGGCCTAATAACTTTATTTAAAGAGGGTGACTTTGTCAACCTAGTGAAGTATCTAACTTACGGCCCTCAAATTTCAAATATTACAAATTAAAACTTGATTATTTTTAATATGCCAAGCTCGATATTGTACCAACGCTGTTGGTGTTCAAAGCCCTCGCCGAATTAGCAACGGTCAGTTGACAGCTTCATCGACATACAACACAAACACTCCAGCAAGACTCGCCAGGTTACACTTGAAGAAAGCTGGAAAATTCAGTGGTGGATGGATAGCCAAGTACAATAACCGCAATCAATGGCTTCAGGTAGATTAACATAGCGTATTTACTCGTCTAAGCGCCGCGGCACTTATTAAATTTTTGTTTGGGTTTCATATTGTATGCAGCGTTAATTCGGAGCGAGGGCACCTATTCGGCGCATATTCTGGGCTAGCTTGGAAACGAACGCATTTCGCTCATGATAATTGATATGGTGCTAAATTAAGGGGGGGATACCAATAAAACATTGGTTGCTGGGTGTTTGTACCCCTCTCAATAATGCATGGCTTTAAGGTTGATCACGTGATCCTTAAAGATAAATTAGGTTGAAGTTGGTGTGGATAAATCATTATACCAAGCTTTAAAATAATAGGAAACGTATGCGTCGTGCATACCATACCATACCATACCTGCCTGCCTGCCTGCCTGCCTGCCTGCCTGCCTGCCTGCCTGCCTGCCTGCCTGCCTGCCTGCCTGCCTGCCTGCATACATATATTTATATCTTCGAGATCAACTGTCCCACGATTTTTTTCTTTTGAGAATTGTAGACTAAAATGCACTTTGTTTTTCAAACTTATAAAAGGTTATTTTGCATAAATTAATCTTTATCTTGATATGGAAAATTTATGACTCCCGCAAAAACATTTTTTTCTCTTAGATTAACTTGAGAAGAACAATGAAAATCAATGCGATAGCAACGCAGGGACGACAGGACGCCGCTCAGTGGGTAACGTCCTATTATATCAAGTACAGTTTGAACGGAGAAAACTTTGCTGTCAAGCGTCACTGGTATTCCACAGTCAATGTAAGTAAATAGAAATATATTAAACTATGGGGTATGGATTTCAAAAACGGCAAACGCACATGCGCAGAAGTGGTGCGCATGATACGCACGCGCGTATTTTTTTTAAAGTAATGACTCAGCTGTGTTCACATTGTTGTACACCTTTTAAGAAAGATAAATTAATAATTATTAGAAAAATTAATAATAAATTGAACTAAAATCCAAAATGAAATCGATGAACAAAAATACATAATAAAAAATATCAAAGAATATCAATTCTAGAAGCTGGATTAGGGTGGTAGAAGAGGTTTACCGTATGCCTGCATACTCCCTCACTTTGACCAGGGTATTTATTTATTTCGTTCTATTAGTATTTTATTATTCCTTTCCTTAACGAAAATAGGCCAGAAATAGAGCTTATAAACTATTGTAGAGGTAACGGCCCACCCAAAAGGTGGGCAAATTAAGATCAAGGAATAAGACTTTTGTTTCTTTCACTACAGACCTTTCAAGCCAACCGCGATAGCAACTCCGTGGTAACCAACACCTTTAATATCCCTATCTACACTTGCTATCTCCGTATTGAACCCCGAGGATGGAGGTCGCGTATTGCGATGAGAGTTGAAGTGTATGGATGCCCATGGAGTAAGTAACAGCATTAGAAATACACAACGATAGGCATTTTAATGTTACGACATTTCGTAACGTATATATGTACTGTAAATAAGTACCGTACGTTAAAATTCCCTACTCACGAGAAAACAGTTCTATGCCATGCGAGTGTGTGTTATGGCGTACATCGATCTTTTTTAACCTTTTTCTCAAGGTTGCGCGCTCATCCAAATATAAGAAACATGACGAGCCAAGTACCATGACAATACAAAAGCATTTATAATGAAAAAATTATTATATTATTATGAGATTTTTGGATAAGAATTTAACTCAACTCAATTATTCTCTTTAAATCTAAAACTGGTTCTCAATTTTCCTGAATTTGCGTTTTGCAGAATTCTGGCCCGTCAAGATTGGAAGGGCACGCAACCTTAAAAAAACGGTCTATTGTTTCCTAATCCTGTATTTCCACATCACTAATCTATCTGTCTTAACCAGATCGCTGTGACATGCCCCTTGGAGTCGAAGAAGGCGAGGTCGCCGATCAACTCATGAGCGCTTCATCCTTCTCCGGCGGCTCGTGTTCGCCACACTTCGGAAGACTTAACGGTTACCGATCTGCAGGAGCCTGGTGCGCCAAACGAAACGACCGTAACCAATGGTTACAGGTTGATTTTGGCGCCACTGCCAGGGTTACACGAGTTGCTACCCAGGGTAGACGAAGTTCAGCCCAGTGGGTCAAGTCTTACTATGTTTCTTATAGTACTAAAGGATATGGGTTTGCTATCTATAGAGAGCGTGGAAAAACTAAGGTATTACTATAAGTGGATGTATGGTAATGTAATTTATTTTACTTAATACACCCCTTGCAGTGACGTCAAAGCAGCTCAAAACAAAAGAAATTCATTCCCCTAAGAATTGAAAACCTATCAGGTTATGCCCTCCAAATTGAGCTGCATGTCGACCTGCTGCAAGGGATCGATCATTAGCACACAAAGAATTCTGCAATTTACCGTCGCGACAAAGTAAGTGTTGGTGGACGCCAGTCATATTGTTTGCATAACATTGTCGCAATACAGCCCCCCCCCCCCCCCTCGCAAAAAAATAAAAGCGCGTGCCTATGAATGTCGAGGAAACGCGTGCTATTGAGGACGACCAATATTTAACTGTTTTCTTTTATTTAACAGGTTTTCCAGGGTAACTTTGACTTCTATATCACCGTCACCAACAAATTCCAGAAACCTTTGAATGGTCGTTACTTCCGGGTTCATCCAGTCACGTGGTATGGTCATATTTCAATGAGAATTGAGTTCTACGGGTGCGTCACAGGTTAGTTGATAGAAAAATCTTTCCATAGAATACTAGTCTACCCACAGCAACAGTGTTCAAAGTAATACCTATCATGCGTTTAATTCACCTTTTCGACGTTAGTCATCACGTGGTACGAATGGTGTTGCATTGTTTTACGGTCACCAAGATGTTCGGACATTGTTCTCGGAATTCTATACAAATGTACTGACTTTTAGAAAGCTTTTTAAACCAGGAAAAGCACAACTCAATTTTTCAGATGAAGATCACTTAACTTTTAATGCTGAATGTAAGCAAAAACAGTATACACCCTTCCTAAAAAAGAAAGCTATGGGATTGAATAAGAACTAAATTCGTTCATAAAAAAATAGAACTAAATTGATAAAAACATAAATAAATATTTTAAAATGAATAAATAAGTAAATAAACATATCAAAGGCTAGAAAAAAAGAGGAAGGAAAAAAATCTTAATACAGTTGGAATCGAACCCACGTGAACTATGTTCTATTAGATGATTAATTCTAAAATACAGAAAAAGAGAAAAGCTAGTGCCATCATGCCATACCCCGAGACATCCGCAGGGTCATCGTATGGACTTCGGACATGACGGCGATTAAGTCCCTCTGCCCTTGGGTGTACGGATTACGCAGGATAGTGTTCTAGCCGAAGCATCAGGGGAGAGACTAGCCGGCCCCCAGACCATATCTACAGCTAATCCCTTGCACTCTGCCACGCACTGGCACGTTGATTTGAAGTAGAAAATAATCTAGTCTATCTGGTGCACTGTTTTCATGACTATTGTTGTGCTAATTTCCTGAAATCGTGGCCCAGTGGAAAAAACTTGGGCTTTCAAGAAACTGAGTCAAGCACGTTTTAGGGAGATTAGTACTTGAATGGGTGACCTGAAATTTATAGTTTCTAAAAAGATACTTGAATAAAGATAGACCTTAGTTACAAATGCTTTTTTTCCACTAATAACCCGCCAAAGTGTAACCGATACCTGTCTATTCCCTGTCTATTTCCTGTCTATCCAAATGCTTTGAAAAGCCACAACAGATAAACAACAGATAGCACCCCACTTTCGTTTTCTTTTTTTTTTTTTTTGCGTTGTCATTTTTTTCGTTTCGACCTTTTTAAAAAAAATCTTCATGGTATTTTCATGTCGAACTTAACACGAAACCGAAAGTGTAGTTTCTTAATTAATTCTTTATCTCATAATTCCATATTTATATTTTTTCACGTGAAGTTATGAAGGTTGAGTTTATGTCACGCTATACCTTCGCCAATATCTAAAAAGCGATAGAAATATTAAAACAATTTACCCTAGTTGAAACATTTTCCCTTATACAGGTTTAGAATATCTATTGAAAGTATAATTCAGTGAAATATCATCAAAAATATCTTATATTCCATCATCTTAAGCCTTTGAAATTGAATCCGTCATGTTGGTGCACAAACTTGAACACCAAGATGGCCGCTCCATACATTATTATAAATAATTGCGTCACGTTTACTCGCCTATAATTCCGCAACGAAATGCTTTGAAAGGCCGCAAAATAGTAGCTTTGTTTTTATTTATTGAAATTAAAATTTAATATTTTTTAGGCAAGCGTTGCAATGTTCCCCTTGGAATGCAAAATAGACGAATCTTAAACAGCAGAATCACAGCATCATCGGTCTGGGACAACAATCTTGGCACCCACTTGTCACGCCTTCACTCTTCTCGCTCATGGAGTGTCAAAACCAAGAACCGTTACCAATGGCTGCAAGTAGATTTTGGTCGCGCTACACGAGTGACCAAGATTGCAACGCAAGGGCGTAAGGACGCCAGACAATGGGTCACACAGTACACCCTGTCTTACAGCCAAGATGGCGCTGTGTTTGTCGATTACAAAGTGAAATCATACGCTAAAAAGGTGGGTTGCGATAACATTTGAACAGTGCCGTGTCTCTTGGAAGCATTTGAATCTTTTTTTGATTGATTTTGATAGGTCTCAACAGCAAGATTTTGCATCGCACCACCATGTTAACTGTAGAAATAAGAACATATGTTAAACCATTTCAATGTCGAGAAAAAAGACTGGCTGGAATTGGAATTGCAGTGCATGTTGGGACGGTTTTAGGGGAAATATTTCCAAGATGGGGTCCATTTCATACCCTAAAATAGTCCAACAATGCATTGCAATGCCAACGCGACCCTTTTTTACTTCAACCTCAGAAGGGCTTATTACGTAACTCATATATCCTCAAGCCTTTTTCTCTGTTTTTAGTATTTCACAGGAAACAGAGACCAGAATTCTCTGGTCATCCACAACCTGTTCCCACGCATAAGAGCTCGTGTTATTCGGGTTCACCCATACAACTGGTACAGTCATATCTCGATGCGAGTCGAATTCTACGGCTGCGCAGAAGGTAAGACAATAATCAAATAATGAAAATCTTGGTTACTGTTCAGAAACTAGATCAATTTTAGAATGTCAAAATAAAATTAAATCGAGCTATATATTTTTTTCGGTTAAAATGTAAAACAATTTTTTTACACAGTAAAGAAAAAAATACAGTTGTGTCAACTAGCCTTTGGAGAGACTCGAACTCTCGACCCCTGGTTTACTAGACCAGTGCTCTAACCACTGAGCTACAAAGGCAACACATGAAATGACCTATATAACGAAATTAATCAAAATTATCCTAATGTAATAGTTCAATGATCTCTCTATAAGCTGACTCTGATTTCACTTTTAGTTGATGACAAATTTTCAAATGTTAACCTATTCTAATGGTTTAAAAATATCTCGATAAGCTGATTCTGATTTCACTTTCACTTGTCGGTGTCGTCTTTAGTCGGTGACAAGACTTCTTGTAAGGTTCAAAGATATGATCACAAAATGCATAAACAGCTATACGACAGACTATATCATACAAGACGTTTTTACCATATTACAAAATTTTGCGTCAATACTATTTAGTTAATAACTTTAATAATAATATTTTCATAAAATAGCCTCGACATAATGCTGGAGACTCACTCGTACCAGTCCTTCTCGGTCTCATCATATATCTAAATTTTCGTTTGCATGGGTTGCAATTATGTAAATGAATCCAACCTAGCACTTGATATGAATCGTAAATTCATTACTGAAAGCCTCGAAATGATGCTAGAGGCTTACTCGTACCAGTGCTTCTCGGTCTGATCTTACGTACAAATTTTTGTTTGGGTTGCAATTATTCAGATGAGTCTTACCTAGTACTTAATATAAATTCTTAGATCGATGTTTCATGCCTCTTGGAGTGGAAGACAAGCGAGTTCGTAATGGACGCATGACAGCATCTACATACTACAACCATCACCTCCAGCCAGCTCATGGCCGTCTCAACCACCGATGGTCTTGGTCTTCTAAAAACCATAATGCTAACAACTGGTTGCAGGTACGTGTTGGGTAATTAAGGGTAACTGCCTGGAGCAATAGATTTGTCTAAATCTTTTAAAATTTTCAAGTAGTTGTACCCATTTTGTAATAAACAAGGAATAGTTTCTTTCTGTCAAATTTGTAAAATAGTTTCTTAACAAATAATGGTAAGTGATTGTCCATTTTGAAATCGTCTGCAACAATACCATGCATATTTAAAATGCAATTTTAATGCAAAATTACTGTTAAAGAACTTTTCGGGTTTTTTCTCATGTGATGTGATTGGTCAAACTGTATGTTTTCTGCAATTTCATTGGCTCGTCAAAACATTGCGATTTGATACCAAAAATGGAGCGATACGTGATTTAAATCGCACTGCTCAGAGCCAATCAGATTGCAGAAAAAACGAGTGATTTCGAAAAGTGCATAATCAAAATTCAAACTGAGCTCACTGCCATCAAAAAGCCTTTGGAGAGACTTGAACTCTCGACCCCTGGTTTACAAGACCAGTGCTCTAACCACTGAGCTACAAAGGCAACACATGATTGATCTACAATGGACAATTTGATTTTTTTTTGTTTTTCATTTAAAAACAAAATCTCCTTGTTGAGAGTAGATTTGTATATTTTTCTAACATTATTAAAAATACTTTCATAAAATTACGTATAATATTAATCATAATAAACAATTAATTATATCCGTTCTATTTACTTTTAAAACCAACATAAGAATTTTTTTTCTAAGTTTAATTGACAAAATATAGAAATGTTTCTTATAAGAAAAAGGCAAAAATGATGGTACTTAAACGAGAAGCCTTTGGAGAGACTCGAACTCTCGACCCCTGGTTTACAAGACCAGTGCTCTAACCACTGAGCTACAAAGGCAACACATGATTGATCTACAATAGACAATTTGATTTTTTTTTGTTTTTCATTTAAAAACAAAATCTCCTTGTTGAGAGTAGATTTGTATATTTTTCTAAAATTATTAAAAATACTTTCATGAAATTACGTACAATATTAATTATAATAAACAATTAATTATATCCGCTCTATTCACTTTTAAAACCAACGCAAGAATTTTTTTTCTAATTTTAATTGATAAAATATAGAAATGTTTCTTATAAGAAAAAGGCAAAAATGATGGTACTTAAACGAGAAGCCTTTGGAGAGACTTGAACTCTCGACCCCTGGTTTACAAGACCAGTGCTCTAACCACTGAGCTACAAAGGCAACACATGATTGATTTACAGTAGACAATTGATTTTTTTTTGTTTTTCATTTAAAAACAAAATCTCCTTGTTGAGAGTAGATTTGTATATTTTTCTAACATTATTAAAAATACTTTCATAAAATTACGTACAATATTAATTATAATAAACGATTAATTATATCCGTTCTATTTACTTTTAAAACCAACACAAGAATTTTTTTTCTAATTTTAATTGATAAAATATAGAAATGTTTCTTATAAGAAAAAGGCAAAAATGATGGTACTTAAACGAGAAGCCTTTGGAGAGACTCGAACTCTCGACCCCTGGTTTACTAGACCAGTGCTCTAACCACTGAGCTACAAAGGCTTAAGCTTTTATTTCTTTAATAGACAATCAAATTCTTTTCGTTAAAAATCATTTTAATAAGAAAAGAAAACCATACCTTAAAATGTGTGTTATTCTTTTTTTTTCCAGGTCAATCTGATGAACCTCAAGACAGTCAAAGGAATCGCTACCCAGGGTCGATACGATGCTAATCAGTGGGTCAAGACCTACAAGGTTTATTACAGCCAGGATGGGGTCAAGTTTACAGCCTACAGTGACCGGCCACGAGTCAGGGGACAAAGACCTCCCCCACCTAAGGTAATGCACAGAACAACAAACAAATTTTCGATATATCTGATTATTATTCAACTATATTTTTACGTCGATTTGATTGACCGAGGTTGTTTACCATTAGATTGGAAATTCCACCAGAATTCCCTCTTCATCCAGAATGAGCAAATGGTACAAATCTGTTTCTCTTTTCCCAGTGAATCATTCCTGGGAGGTTTGTGTTCCATTTGCAATATCAACTGGAAATTCTACTTTTAGGCCTGCTGTTCTGGGGTCGAGAGATACATGCATGTGTGGAAAGTGTAAATGGTACGCGATTCTCCGGTTATTCTGGGCTTACTGGAACAAATGGGGTACCTATTGAGCATTTCCACTTTTACCATAAATTTTCCGATGGGAGAAGGTTGTACCACTTACAGAAAAACCGGAATTACCGGAATTTTCAATCTAATGGTAAACAACCCGAGATAGATGCAAATCACTGCCTACAAATGATATTCTGCTCATGCGCATTATGGGGAAAAGCCGTTTTACTGCAAATAATATATATACTGCTCATTCGCAGTAATGTTATATTTTTTAAATATGGCTCGCTGTGTATGTTTATTAGATAAGAAACACAACCAAGTCAAATATATTTGTTTTTGAAACTTCTTTCTTTCTCCACAGATCTTCAAAGGCAATACAGACCGACACACCATCGTTTTCCAAGAGTTTGTCAGACCTTTCCGCGCGCTGTACGTTCGTATTTATCCTATAACTTTCTACCATTGGAAATCAATGAGGGTCGAGCTCTTTGGATGTGAAGGTATGTTTAAAGAAAAACGTTGTAAAATTCTAATAAACTGAAACTTAGATTTTAACTTTTGAACAAACATTTTGGTGTGGAGGTGATCGTCCAGGTAAGTGTAGTCTTGAGAAAGACTGTTTTTAGTGACTGAAATTTCGACAACCTGAGCGGAAGTCGTCGTCAGAGTCCAGTAAGAACAAGGAAGAATTCATAATACTGCATACTTAACTAGTATTTTACAACTACAACAGAGGACGAAATGCATATTGGGTCTTATGTACTATTCCCTAAAGTAAATAGATAATAATAATTTATTTCGTTTTCAGTGCATTGTTTTCCTTCCAAAACAATATACTGCATACATAAATTAGAGCAAATGGCTATATATATAGTTTTTTTTCCAAATTTACGAAACCCACAATGCCCCTCGGTATTGGAATGCAAAATTCGGTATCAATGTATGTAAATGCCTTTGGCTGTACCACTCACTGAATTATTTTTCTTTCACACCTTATCTACTTAATACTATGTTAATTATTCAACTCTTTTGTTATTTTGCTCTATTTATATGTTGTGTACACTTGTACTTCACTTTCCGAGGATGGCGTTTGACATCAAAGCCAAAATTCAGTATGCATTATTCAGTATTCAACAGTTTGGAAATAGCTGTAATTTAACATGGTTTATGTATATTAATCTTCGTCAGATACTCCTTGTGGCAAACCTCTTGGAATGAAAACCAATCGCATCAGAAACAGCCAATTGACAGCCTCGTCTACTTGGTCCAACCATTACGCACCCTATTTGGGAAGACTCCATAACAGACCAAAGGGAAGGTAGGATCATAAACAAAAATCATTACGAACAATATTTTTATTTTCAAAGCTGATAAAGTAGAACCTCCACTAAGCGACTATTCTCTGCCATTTGACCGTCATTATCTCAAGACAGAACACTCGAGAAGTGTCGAGAAGCACCCCGCTATGCGTCGTTCTCCTAACAATTGTGTTCTGCCAACCCCCGCGTGCTTTATAACTGCACAGAGCACGCTCGCGTTTTCTATTTATTTAATACTTTGTAATTTTGCACTTCGCTTGGTAATAGTGCCGTTTAGTCACCGAAACGTCGCGCTACTTACGGTTTTTATTTTTCTTTCTTTTGCTTTCCATTTTTTTTTTTTTTTGTCTCAGGACGCTTAGCCTCGTTTCTAAGCTTAAGGTGACTGCCTACTTTTGGAAATTGATTTAAGCTTTTTTTAAAACTTCGATTTTCCGAATTGAAATTTAATGCTGATTCCAAATCTGGAAAGAAAAATAGGGTGTCCCGAGCTCGTTTTCGAGATAATCAGCATTTAATGGAAGCCTACGCACGAGCTTTTAGAGTAAAAATTGCGCCACCGGAAGTGATTAGAAAAAAATTAAGATGAATAAGATAATAGTTATTTGCAGACTATATGATTGCATGAATGAAGGCTAGTCAATCATTCTACAATAATACATGGATATTTTCGACAAAAAGACAGAGAGATACATTGATTTGTCATATTTTGTAGTTTCGGTGCTCTTAAAAAATCTCATAAAGTCGAACAAAAATCCCTACAAAAATCTATTTTTTCACGTGTTCCTGATTTAAACTTTTCCTAAAATGTTGATATAACCTAGATTTTAAGGAGTTTTTTCGAATGAGCTATCAAAAAATATAGAGTCCCGTGCAAAATTTGAGGGTTTTGCCCTGTTGAAGCTCAAAACGCGTATGGTTCTTCAATAAAATCTTGTAGATTTCTCAGCGGTTTTTGAGCGCGCGCTCATCGTGGGCTCATTTCGAACGTTCAAAAGTAGGCAGCCACCTTAATAACCCCAGTTTTTATCATATCTTTAAGAGATGTGAATTTGTCGACAGGCAAACATTTAAGCTCATTTTATTTTATTGTTCTGTCTCAGGAGTCAAGCTGCATGGTGCGCCAAACATAACAACTACTACCAATGGCTGAAGGTTGATTTCCGTCGGCTCACAAGACTGACCAGGATCGATACCCAAGGTCGTTTCAATAGCAGGCAGTATGTCAAACAGTATTATCTGCATTATAGTGTCGATGGGGTACATTGGGCAATTTACCGCAAGAAGAATGCAGACAAGGTTAGGACTCTAAAGGACTCTATTTACTGGTTTATTATATTAAAAGTTCTTAAAGAGGCGCCCGCGCTTTTTCCCCTTTTTTTTTTTTTTTTTTTTTTGGAAAATCAAGAAGAAAAAGAGAGGGACTTAGAGAAAGGTCGCGCTCTTGATCGCAATTATCGTTAATATTATGGAAACTTTTCATCCTATTTTTTCAGTTTTCTCCTATTTCTCTTTTCTTTCATTTTCATTTTTTTCTATTTTTATTCTTCTTTCTTTCTTTTTCTTCCTTTTTTTTTTCTTCCTTTTTTTATTTTATTCCCTTTCTTTTCTTCTCTTTTTTCCATTTTTCTTGTTTTCCGAGGATATTAAAAAGCGTACCACAAACATTTTTTGACTTGTTTAAAAATTAAAAGTACCTAATTTTTGCTTTTCTTTTCATAGTTGTTTTACGCCAATCGAGATCAATACTCCGTCCAGAGTAACACCATCGATCCTCCAATCTATGCTCGCTATCTCAAAATCCAACCAAGAAGCTGGTATTCAAGGATCTGTATGAGAGTGGAATTCTATGGATGTCCCGCAGGTAGACAGAAGGCTATTGTAAATGGGTTGACCGCCTTTCCCCTCCCCTCCAAATAATTCGACTAAAAATCGTAAATTTTTCTTCTTTTCCTTCGTGTTGGAAAACACAAAGTATACAAATGCACGTGCTTATGTAATGCCATGGAAACGTCTTGATCGACGTGTGTCAAAGCCTACTTCGTCGCAACGTTGGTTATAGAAAACCTAAATTCACGAGGAAAAAAATACCGGGCACTGAGCTCATGGCAGTACTGTGAAAGCCTCTTTCCCCCATAGAACTAGTATAATCATTATTTTTATATTACTATGAAATACGCTAACTTGAGCAAAACTTTTCATTTAGATCGTTGTGAGACACCTCTCGGTGTCCAAGACAAAAGAATTAGACGCTCAATGTTCTCTGCATCATCAATGTATAACCATTACTACGGCCCCTGGAGCTCCAGACTTCAAGATCGCAACCATGGCAACTACAGGGGTGCTTGGATTGCACGTCATAAGCGTCGAAATGAATGGATCCAGGTTGACTTTGGCACCCAAGCGCGAGTCAATCGCATTGCCACTCAAGGTCGCTACGATGCTAATCAGTATGTCACGTGGTATACTGTGAGGTACAGTAACGATGGCGTGCGGTTCACATCTTATAAGGTTGGAAGGACCACGAGAATGTTCCAAGCTAACGTGGAGCGTTACCATGTCAACATTAATCGCTTGGTGCCTTCCATCAAGGCGAGATATGTTCGTATTTATCCCCAGAAGTGGTATGGCCATATTTCTATGAGAGTCGAGTTCTACGGCTGTAGACTCAGTAAGTAGTTCAATTTACTACTTGTATTACAGAGGGCCACGGAGTCTTGCTTAATTTTTTAAAAATCTCTCGGCAATTTGCTGAGCTTGTGGGACATAGCAAGGGTAACTGAGGAGAGTCGGAACCATGTTAGAAACCTATATCAATATTCGTCCTATAGAATGTTTTCAATCTGTTTTCAATAGAAATAGCAGCCATATTGATTGAACCTAACAAAACAAACTAATGACAAAAGTTATTGTCAAAGGTACACCAATATGGCGGCTGTCACGTCATGCCTGACAACAGAGATGGCAGCCATATTAGCGTACCTAACAAAAGAAGCTAATGACAAAGTTATTGTCAAAGGTACACTATTATGGCGGCTGTGACGCAATGTGAGCACGATCTATAAGTCAGTACCTCATCTTTCTTCCTCCCTATGTCTTCCACACATGCACTTATTTTTTACTTTTTCCTTGAAGGTCAAATGTGCAATAAACCAATGGGAATGCAGACGGGTCGCATCAATCGTCACATGATCACAGCTTCATCGCACTATAACAATCAACTCTCACCACAAGCAGGCAGACTCAACCACAAGTATTCATGGAGTGCTGCTATAAACAACTATAAACAATGGCTGCAGGTAGACTTCAGGAAACCGAGCAAGATTGTTAGGATTGCCACTCAAGGACGAGCCAATGCTGATCAGTGGGTCACGTATTTCTACATTAGACACAGCGTTGATGGGGTGTACTTCTCAGAATATACTGAATTCAACTCAAAAAAGGTAACATACAGTTACATCTTACATTTTGCATACTAACACTTAAATTCCAAATCGATCATGGAACGAGGGCCACAATTTTGCTATCTATTAAGTGCGACCCTGGTTAAAAAAGAAAGATTTAAAAAATTTTATTTATTTATTTATTTATTTGATTACATTTATGAATCTTTACATATCATATTTTAATTTCTTTATTTTTCCTTCCTCAGCGTTTTCTTGCCAATCGAGACAGGAATACCATCAAATACAACGTGTTTAACCCTGCAATAAGAGCGCAGTATATACGGGTAGAACCGTATCGATGGAGAAGCTGGATCTCCATGAGGGTTGAGTTCTTTGGGTGCTACATAAGTAAGTACACTACCATAAACCTTCTTGAAATTGTTCGCAAATTGTCTAGACAAAATGACAGTACAACCTGATCACTCCCTGAAGGGGGCTCTCCCGTGAGATTCGCTTCACACGCACCACCACTGCAAGTATACCTCCATAAACCCATAAACACCAAGAACATACAACACTCAACTCAGATAAAGGTTTTTACGGAGGGAGGAAAACTGGAGAATCCGGAGAAAACCATTTGTGGCCAGGGAGAGAACAACAAATCAAACACAAATTTGTATCAAACAAACTCAACTCACATGATCCAATCTGAGCCGGGGCACGACCCGGACCACAGTGGTGAGAAACGAGAGGCAAACCACTACGCCGCCCATGCCATCCAGCTTGCGGACTTCTCCATCTGTGCACGGTCGTACGAAGGGTGGATAGCGCTTTCCGACGGATAAATCCTTATCCAGTGGATAAGTCGATGCTGTTATCTAATAAATCTATCCACTGGATAGGATTTATCCGTCGGACAGCGCTATCCACCCTTCAATAAAAAAATGGTTTAAATTATCAGCGAGGTGGTATAATAATATTACGGGCCCGGTGTAATCTGCTAACTACTGCTGTTGCGGTTATCCTGGCTTATATTGCTTTGTTTTTGTTCTTTTTCAAATAGTATTATATATAACTAGCTATTTATTTAGTTGTTGAAGCTAATCAAAAATAAATAACACGGAAAGGGTGATGGCTACGGAAAGTTTGAAAAAACTTTAGTTGGAAAACGTATCAGTTGTGAGGCATTTTGGACTTTTATTATCACTAATCTGTGCTTCAAAACCGCTCCCTATAGCCTTTGTAGTTGATAAGCAGTAGAGTGCATACCATATATCCATTATAAAGCTAGCTAACAAAATTGCACAAATAAGTGCAAAGTTTCTTAAGGTTTACGGTTACTGAACGTATCAGATCCTACTAATTTGTGTAAATTTGTCCAATTTCTTGCAACGGTTTTCACGAATATATTGCATGCAGTCTATTGATAAAGTTGTCCATTTATATGAAAAAATGAATCAACCTAGATCAATTCTTCAATTGCACGTTACGTCATCGTGGCCATGAAGGTGCCATTTAACAAAAGATTTATCATTAACATCTATTGTTAAATGCAACACAATGGCCGCCATGTTTTTGTCTTTTGAATCTCTTGGGAATACTTGCAACCCATCAATACAAAATAAACAAATTGCCTTATGTTCATGCAACAGATTCGTGTTACCTTCCAATGGGTCTTCAAGATCGCCGACTGCCTGCCGGAAACATCCGAGCATCGACAAGCTATAACTACAATCACGGACCAGACCGCGCTAGACTGGGCATGTATGCCAGAAACAGTAGGACCGCTGGCTGGGTTGCTCGTCTGCGCAACAGCAATCAGTACTTACAGATTGACTTAGGTGATATGGCTAAGGTGACAGGTATAGCGACTCAAGGACGAAACACGGGAAACCAATATGTCAAGACTTACATCTTGCAGTATAGTTATGATGGCAAGAGATTCAAAGACTATAAGTCGTATGGTAAACTGAGGGTGAGTGTAGTTGACTATATACCTTTAATATTAATATAGTAGCACTTTGGTTGACTGGGAATTTTATTACTTCCTGTTGCCGGAAATTTTTATTTGTCCTCATGCATCTATATTAATAATTATAGAATATTTGAGACATAACGCCGCGCTGATTGGCTGGCTACCGTGTTTATATCGGAGGACAGAGACACGCTCGCGAAAACTCGTTCAAAAATATTTTATGAAAGTAATCGGCTGCTTATGTCTCTGTACTGTGATATAAACACTCTTTGAGCTGTAGAGCACTTGAGAGGCAAGAGAAACATTCGGGTACGCCTAGAGTTTATATCACAGTACAGAGATTTAAGCAGACTTTTTATATTCCTTAAATATTTCATATTAGGCCTCATGTATCTAGTAAACGGAAACTTTTCTTAGCGATCAAAAATTAAATTGTGCAAATCAATGTTTTGCAACAAAACAAATTCCACATTTATTTTTGTTTACAAATTACCGAAATCTGAGCTTTTTTACTTTAAAAGGTAAAAAGAGGAAGTCAAAAAACATTTCATGTTCACCCATATTAGAGCATTTACCCCCAAAAGTAGCGTTTACCTCCTTACTTACGGCGCCCTAATTAAGCTGGAGAAAAAGGGATAAGATGATTGACGGCGGATAAAACTTAATTCCAACGCCTGTATGTTTTAAGTTTTGGACGTGCTTGCCATTTCCCATTCCAAAGTTGAGGAAAAAGCTGGACCGAGTTAGCATTGCAGTGCATTGTGGGATTGTTTTGGGAAGCAAAATAGCCGCCATCTTGGCAATATATGCCCCCTAAAACAGCCCCACAATACAATGCAGTGCCAACCAGTTTTTTCTTCAACCTCGAAATGTCTAATACCAGTGTTTGTGTTCGTATAAATTGTCGGAGATCGCATGAAGTCTCTTACCAACTAAAGACATAAATGGCCTTTAAAACGCACTTTTCCCAAAGGTAAAAGGTTTTCTTGTGGTGTTATTTCAGGTATTCCGTGGTAACTACGATATCTATCACACCGTTTCGCGGCGAATCTCTCCACCAATCAAAGCTCGCTATATTCGTATCAGACCAAAGACCTGGAATAGCTACGTATCAATGAGAGTTGAACTGTATGGATGCAGAAGCAAAGGTAAGCAAGATTTGTCAGTGTCAAATATCTTTGTTCTATGGATTCTTCTCAGTCAAAATTGCTCGTACCCAAAAAGTTCGATTTTACGAGGATTTTTACCCTAGGTTCCGGTTTTCTACCCTGCGCAAAACCTAACACGCGAATTTCCGTACAAGTCGGTCTGTGAGTTAGCCGTTCTGTAACTTATAGATCAGCCCAGATGTTGTTTCAGGGGTTAATCTGTGTTAGCCATGTCTTAACTTAGATCAGCTCAGAGGTTGTTGCAGTGTTTGATCTGTGAGTTAGCCGTGCTGAAACTTATGGATCAGCCCAGATGTTGTTTCAGGGTTTAATCTGTGAGATAGCCATGCCTTAACTTAGATCAGCTTAGAGGTTGTTTTCTGACCGCGCGCCCAAAGCGTGTTGATTGAAAGCAACTTGTTTCTCAGTCAAATAATCTGCATAATTTTCTTCCCTTGTACAGAGAAGCGGTGTGCATCTCCCGTTGGCTTGCAAAATAACAAAATCCGCAACAACCAGCTAACAGCCTCATCAATAAAAAGCAGCCAGTTTTCTTCATTCTTGGCAAGACTGCACAATCATCGACGTGGCAGGTTTCTGGGTGTTTGGATGCCCAAGCATAATAACCATGCACAGTGGCTTCAGGTAGATCTTGGACGAACCATGAAGATTACTGGTGTTGCTGTACAAGGACGACCTGATACTAGGAAATGGATCACTACTTTCTGGATCAAGTATGGAACGGATGGAGTCTTCTTCAGTATTGTAAAGACAATGAAGGACACCACCAAGGTATAACTAGATATTTTCTTTCTCAGGGGCAGATCATCCAGAAATTTCACTAGGGAGGTTTGAACTGGCAACAAAAACCAGGAAAAACTGCTTCTAGATTCTAATTAGGGAGTTCGTACTCGTCGTTTAGGAGGTTCGATAGACCTTTTACATACGGCGGTAAGCTTGACTTATCCAACTATTTGCCGTAAAGACATTATGGAATTCCGAGGGAGCAAATATTGAAAAATTTATTGATGGCACAGCCGTCCAGATGTCTTTTTATTTCACTTGACCTTATTCCAATGTAAAACCTATCCTGGAAACCAAATGAGTTTACCAATTGGTAGCTGAAGGGATATTTAAAACACCAAAGCGTAAAATTATTTGGAAAGTAACTTTGGCACTCTATGCTTTATAAATATTACTATAGATTTGCTCCGTAAACGGCTGCCGTAACAGCACTTAAGAAGGTCTTTTCTCCGACTTTATCTACCACGATCTTTTCCTATTATTTCAAAATTGGAAAGAGCGAATCTAGGATTCTTCTTTCATACCTGAGGTTCAATAAATTGTTTTATCTTAAAGATTAGTTTTGCCAGAGGTTTGAAGTAAATTTTGCATGAAGCGATTGGACCCCCTAGCTTCCTTTGCAGGTGCCTTTGGGGCAGTCCTAAAAACCCCTGCAAAAGGAGGCTACCCTCCTCTCAAGGATTCCTAGATCTGTCCTTGGCTGGACTGGATGAATGAATGACTAACTGTTCTCTGTTTCAGACCATATATGCCAATGTTGACCAGAAGTCTGTATGGACCGATTCCTTTGATCCAGCCATATATGGTCGGTATATACGTCTGATCCCCAGAGGATGGTACTCTGAGATTGCAGTCAGAATGGAGTTATACGGATGTCCCTGGAGTAAGTCCTTAGTCTTACTTGTAGCATCGTAATAAATATTAGTCAATAGGGGTATTTCTATTTACGTTTTTTTCCTTCAAATCAATAGCCAGATTAAGATTCCCGTTTTTCCTTCCGCAAACGGCAAACGTGACCACGTTTTTATCGTATCTCTACATTTTACTTTGCCTTTTACAAACCTTCTTGACAAAGACAAATATTCTTTTGCTTATCTACCACTTGGAGATTTTTGCGATTCCTTTTCACTAATATTAAAGAGTTTTTAATGGTCAACTCATGACATTTCACGTTTGCCGTCAAAGAGAGAATAGAGTTTAAGATTCTCGTTTACGGCAAACGTGAAACGTCAGTTGACCATTAAAAAAATTCTGCCCAATCTAAAACTCTTTAATAGCAAATGTTTTACTTCAAGTTAAGTACAAAGGGGAAAAGTTGTCGTGTTTTCACCATTCCATATGTGTAACATCTTCTAACCCAAAGACTATTTCCTAAACAGATCGTTGCGATATGCCTCTTGGTCTTCAGAGCCTCAAAGTAGCAAACCAAAGAACCCGAGCATCGTCCTACCACAGTTATCACTGCGGACCCTGGTACGCCAGGCTGCATAATCCCTACGCCTGGTGCGCACGCAAAAATGACCGTAGTCAATGGTTACAGGTAAAAACAATTATCTAGAAGGACACGTCTGAAGAAAAACGTTAACGCCTGCGCATGCTCCCAGTGCGTACGCTATTTAGACGAAACTAATTCCTGCTATTGTAAAAACATGTAAATTTGACTTTCAAACTCGCTTGATGAATGGACTTCACAAAATTCCAATTCAGATCTTTTACTATGATTGTGTGTATAGTTCAATAGTTATCTATCTAGGTTAACTTCCTTGTTATTATAAATAGCTTGTTTCATAATTCCGGTTCTATTGTATCATTCCGTTAACATTAACCTTTAGTATTGATGATGATAATAAGCAAAATATGTATGTTCTTATCTACAGGTAGACTTTGGTACATCGACTAGGGTTACTCGTGTTGTCACGCAAGGAAGACAAAATGCTGTCCAGTGGGTTAAGAGCTACTATGTGTCGTACAGCAGAAATGGACAGTCGTTTAGGACTTATAAGGAGCAGGGTCGAACCAAGGTACATAGCAATGTAAACTATTGGCTTGCGCGAAAATTTAAATTGGTTAACAAAGTGTATGATGGCATTTTAATCAAGGTTGCGCATCCATCTAACTTCGACAAGAGACTTGACGAGGCGAATAAAATAATGGGGAATTTGAGATTGTAAATTAGCAAAATGTTTGTTTAATTTTTTTTTTTTTTTCATTAGAATTCAAAAATATTTAGTTCGATAAAAAAGAATACATCATTTTTTTGTACAAATAATAGTTTTTGTCAAATGATAATGAAGAATTAATACATTTGATAAATGTATTAACTGGAGAAAAATCTATAGATAATACATTTATGATGTCGAATTAACTTGATATCAGGGATTGGCTGAGGGCTCTCGATCGGCCAATCAGAAGCGAGATATTGAGTAAATGCATAATGATATTGGTTCTACTTACTTTGTTTAGATCTTCCAAGGCAACTACGATCAGTTTATTCCAGTTACCAACAAATTCCAGAGTCCTCTGAACGGCCGTTACTTCCGCATCCATCCAGTGACATGGTATTCTCATGTTTCTATGAGGGTCGAGTTCTATGGATGTATTACAGGTAAGGCGATTTGACCCGCAGCCCCAATAATCTACGAGTCAATTACGGGTTATTAGGGCGAGAGGTCATAGGTCAGATAAATAAATACACTTAATGTTGAAATTAAATTGAAATTTATTTTTGCGTTGTTTTGTTTTTCAAAGCCGCTACTTTTTGCTACTAGGGGTCTATCACTACCAGGTGATCTCGCCGATTACCATTAACCAATCAGATTGCGAATTGAGTTTCAAGTTAAAAATCAAAAATCAAGTTAAAAATCCCATGCAGAGAATAAGATACGAATAATTAATAAGCACAACAAAAACTAATCCAAAACACACAAGCAAAATCGCATTTATTAACAAAAAAATATAAAATACGTATATTATTGATTATTACCTTGCAGAGGAAATCATGCATTGCGCGCGTTCCGAGATCACCTGGTAATAACTTATAACTATTACTGTAACTTAGCCAATCAGAGATCAGGATTTGTGATAAACCATAAGTAGGCTTTCACCAAGGCTAAGGTCGAACGTCGAACTTTACATGAGCCGAACCCATTTACAACGAAGAAGACCGCATTATTGTTCATTCTTTCAATTTGGTTCGAATCATGTGAAGTTCACTGTTAAGCCTAATTATACCTTTCCTTCCTACATCCAATGGTTTTGTTAGTGAAGCAAAAACCTGACATAAACTTCTATTTCAGGTAAACTGTGCAACCAGCCCCTTGGAATGCAAAGCAGAAAACTGGGTTCTAAGAACCTCATGGTATCCTCACAGAGGGATAACAACCATGATGCAACGCGTGGACGCCTTCACATCGCACGAGTCGGACACAAGATTGGCGCTTGGAGTGCTCGAATCAACGATCGCTATCAGTGGTTCCAGGTTTGCAGTTTTCAATATCAGTGTTGAAATTATTTCGTTTTTGAAGAGACCGCGGTGTAGGGGGAGCGGGACGGGTTAGGTTACACATAGGGGGTTCCTAATATATACTAAATTTTCAAGTGCCAACTTTAAGTCTCATTCGCACTAGACTACACTTATAACTGAGTCACTTCTCACATCTTTTTTTAAGTTCTCAGTTTTCCTTATCATTCCGTATTGACCCTTCTTAAAAGTATCGTGGATGCGAAGCTAAACATAAAAATACTAAAGAAATCACACTTTTTCTCGATGGAATTTGTTCGTTTTTAGTATTTTCACCTAATTTTATTTTTCATATTTTTTGAACAGTGTCATTTTCTGATTATCTTCATCAAGTTTCATCTTTGTCCCTTTTTAATGCAGTATTGTTCTGAATGTGGCATATTTATTTTAGATCGATCTTGGCCGTCCTTCCAGGGTGGTTAAAATTGCTACCCAAGGTCGCCAGGACGCTGACCAGTGGGTAACGCAGTATTACATCACTCACAGCGTCGATGGAGCGAACTTTGCTGATTACAGAAACATACGTGGAAGCAGAATGGTGGGTCGAGTAGAAGACTAGTAAACGGAAATAATATATCTTCAAAAAAGAATAATAAAATAAAAGAGAGAGAGAGAGAGAGAGAGAGAGATAGAAAAGATAAAACATGAAAAAGAAAAAGCTTCATCATTTTTCATAGTTTTCATATTTGTTTCCTTATTCCTTATTTTCAGTATTTTGCTGGCAACAGAGACCGCAACAGCGTCGTACAGCATCGTTTCTTCCCTCGCATCAAGGGAAGATTTGTTCGTATTCATCCTTGGGGCTGGCGAAGTCACATCTCGATGAGAATCGAGCTGTATGGTTGCGCAACAAGTAAGATACATTGATACAACATTTGCGACCAAATGTTTGAGTTACTTTTTTTATGCTTTTTTCTGTGAAGTAGGAATAATGTACAAAAATACTCAAAAATCCCCAATAAGCCATTTTAAAGGTCTGTAATAGCGTACAAAAGAAATATAAGATTATCATTTTATTCATACCAGCTGCCAGGCTGTAAGGAGTGTCAATCAAAGATTGAGTAAGGGTGTTAGACGTTAATGACACATGATATGCGCATGCGCAGCATTCCAGTGGCGTATTAGAACTCATTGTCTACCTTTAGTTTCTAAGCGGTCTCAGAAGGTACCACTAGAATCTAAAGGTTTGAAAAGCACTGATAGCAGAACTATGGAATTGAGGGTGGATTTCAGATCAAATGCAATGGAATTTTATTCATAGCTGATTAAAAATCAAAATTGAAGTCAAATAATTACTGAGTAATGTTTAAGACTCAATCTTTTTTTTTTTGCTTCTGCGCATGCTCTTTTCGGATCCTAACGGAGAAGAGACTTTGCTAACTGTTCTATAATGTATTCAGGTCGTTGTAGCATGCCCTTGGGATTACAAGACCGTCGTATTGGTAATGGACAGATGTCTTCTACTCCAGCTCACTACCCTGCGTATAGGGCTAGAGTGAATACTCACTATTATTGGTATCCAAGGGCACGAAACCGTAACCAATGGCTACAGGTAATTATAGTAACATAAAGGGGATCTAGAAAATAATGGAGATGACAAGAAAGAATGAAGGAATGGAAAAGGAAAAGAAAAAACAAAACACAAACGAATGAAATAATAAGAAGAGTAAGAAGAAGGAAAAAAGTTCTTTAATTTCACAATTCTTCAGGTGTTACGACATGTTACGACATGTTGGTTGGCTATACACAGCATTCCTCGTCAAGGTTCGGTCACGTGGTTTCGCTTCAAGAATATTGTTATTTTTTCTTATTACATAACTAATACCTTCAAAACCACTATCTTATTTAAATGTATTCAATCTTATACGACGTATACGACCAAATTATTACTTTGCTTTACTTTCACTCTTGAATTTTCTTTAAAAATTTAGATCAACTTTGGTTATGTTGCCCGATTGACTGGGGTAGCAACACAGGGAGCCCATAACACTAACCGATGGGTCAAGAGCTACACAATGTCGTACAGTCGTCACGGCAGTAAATTTGTTCCTGTCAAACAAGGAGGAAGAACAAAGGTAACGAGAATTTCAAAGTAAATTGTATTGCTTTTGTTGCGATGGTTAGGATGTTAATTTACCTACCCCAGAACAATTCCTCTAGGAAATCAATGCAAGGGGTCTATTTTTCCCTTCCATCCACTACTGCACGAAAACAGGCGGTTTTGTTTTAGTTGTACGTTCTAATATTATATATTTTGTTTCATTAGGTATTTGCTGGGAACAATGACCGTAACACCTTGGTTTTCCATAACCTACCCAGTGCTATTAGTGCTGTCTTTGTGCGTATTCATCCTTTCACCTGGCATTATTATATCAACCTTAGAGTAGAGCTTTACGGCTGCGCAGGTACTACTTTTTTTATAGTAGTCTAATATCTTACTTAATGGCTTTATTCGATGTCATTTTCGTTATTGTAAAGCTAAAAGAATAATTTGACGATAGGTGGCCATCTTGGATTCTGGGGCGTCCAAACAAGAATGTCAATAATAATATATAGAGAGTTTTGTATGTTTGTTTTTCTTTCGTTCATGTCAAAAGATGATCGACGTGTCGTCTTTGGTTGCAATAATAACAGGCGATATATATCGAATAATTAAAATAATCAAGCCTCACATTGGCTCTATTTGCCCCCCTGGAGGCCTTGACATAATTCCTTGCGATCCAAAAAGGGCGCCGTTGTACTAATCGTCGAAGTAGCCAAATATCTTAGTGAATATCATGAATTTCATAACCATCCTTTTTATATCGAAGAAGGACGAGACGTCAGTATAGTGCTAAACGTTTTGTATGTGGTGTTTAAGTTCCCTTATTATTCTCTGTTCTATTCAAGATAGTCTATCATAGTCTACCGTATTAGTCTATCTACTGAAACCTTGATATTTCTTTGGACCTAAAACCCTATCTGTCTTCCAACAGACAAGTACTGTAACAAAGCTCTTGGCATGGCTAACAAGCACATCAAGGACTCCAGGCTATCAGCGTCAACAGAGATCAACAGACACTATGCTGCTAGACTTGGTCGTTTGTACCTTGTTAACAAAGGACGAGACAAGGGGGCATGGTGTGCAAAATATAACAACCACTATCAGTGGTACCAGGTATGTTAAAACTAAAGCACCTATCATCTCGGTTATGCATAACACAATCCAGGGTTATTAAAAAAACACTGGGTTCGCTTCGGCTCGAGCTAGATCACGATGTATTGATGTGTTGTTTTCTACTGTGCCAACAAGGTTTTTTCTGCAGGTTCTCTGGTTTTCCTCTCAGAGTAATCAAAAATTAACATATGAGTTGAGAATTGTATGCATAGAATATTTAATGTAGTGGTAGTGTGTGAGTGAGTGTGGGCCAAATTGAAAACCAGTATACATACACTGAATTTGTATCCCACTATAAAAAATATTATTAATTTATCATTAAATGTTTATTAATTTTTACCCATATTCCGGAATATTGATAAATCGATACCCTTTCCCCCACATATGCTCATAGCATCTTCTTGGGGCTAGTAGAGTCTAAAATTGAATTCAAATTGATGTTTGATTTTTAAAACAGGTTGATTTTGGCCGAGCAATGAAGGTCAATGAGATTGCGATCCAAGGTAGACACGCCTACAATAACTTTGTCAAAAGCTTTTACGTCAGATACAGCTCTGATGAAGTCCACTGGAGCTACCAAAAAGAGACAAACAAAATCAAGGTAAGACAAATAAATCAAAATAATGAGGCATTTAGATAGTTTTACATATTGACCCAATAACTACTTGACCATTGCAATAGTGCGCCAAAGCCACCATTTTGATC
Source organism: Actinia equina (assembly GCA_011057435.1). Taxonomy (NCBI): domain Eukaryota; kingdom Metazoa; phylum Cnidaria; class Anthozoa; order Actiniaria; family Actiniidae; genus Actinia; species Actinia equina. Next base: position 734,095 of record WHPX01000491.1, on the reverse strand, counting down.
AAAATACAGCTGGGTCATAAAGGTATGTATCAGTGGTCATTCTCATTAGAAATTTGTGGCGTCGTTTGGTGCGTATATTCGCGTCGATCCCAAAGAAACAAACATCAACAATAACAGCAAGAAAAAAGTCCTCGTAGGGAAAAGGAACAGCAAATTTTGCTCACGTGTGAGACTCAAGTTGAGTCGAGGAAATATGAAGTGGGAGACAAGTGCACCAATGCTGCACGACTCTGAATATTTCTGTAAATTTGCTATTCAAGTTTTCATTCTGTACGTTTCTTTTTGCAGACTTTCCCAGCCAACAGGAATATGTATTCCACTGTAACAATAGCCATGAATCCACCAGTCCTTGCCAGATATGTAAGAGTCTATCCACGTGGATGGCACTCTCGTATCTGTATGAGGACGGAGTTCTACGGATGCGAAGCAGGTAGGCTTATCGAAATGCAAACCAACTTGTGTACTCGAACTTCAAAGGGGCTACAGTCTGTCAAAACACTTGCATATCTTTTGCACCGCAAATCCGAGGGCCAAATGTAAAACTGGTATTTTCAATTCAAAATTGCCGTCGTTGCAATTTAGCATGCAGTTTAACATCTCATTAAAAAAGATAAGTTGATACTTCTATAAGGCAGTACCGTGAACATAGCAAAAATCCTTAACAGAAAGGCGACTTGTATGATATAGAACAACACTACGCTCATGCAAGAAAAATATGTATACCATAAGTCAGTCTTCTTTGTCATTTTACATGTTTTATTCCTAAGATGGTTTTATATAGTGTAAGCATGATTCCCATCAATCAGAGAACAATTGAATGGATAGCTTACTAAAAATAATCCAAATTCAATACCTTCAGACCGCTGTGAAATGCCCCTTGGTGTCCAAGATGCTCGTGTCCTACGTAACATGATGCACGCCTCCTCATACCATCCCAGTACCTCATACAGACCATGGAAAGCACGTCTGCACAGCTCATCAGGCTCCTGGTATTCTGGAATAAGAAACACTAGACAGTGGCTCCAGATTGATCTTGGAGTCATCTCTTATGTCAGACGTATAGCCACTCAAGGAGCATATAATGGAAACTCATGGGTCAAGAAATACATTGTCTCGTATAGTGTTAAGGGGTTCAGGTTCATTCCTTATAAGGAGGGACAAAGAATAAGGGTAAGATGTCAGTATTAGCCATATATTCTATTTTTGACCTATCACCTCAACTCCTAATAGTTCAGGGCCGTAAACACCCGTAAACCGGACCTCTTTTTACCGTCAGGGCCATTTTTCAATTATGTAAAATATATTTATTACGAGAGAAAATTAAAACAGACTACTTTTGTTTTAAAAAATCCGGACCACTGTCTAAATGGTGGCTACGGTCCTAAGGTTTAGTTTAATTATGAGTTAAAGAGCGACGGCGCACTTCCAGAAATGTATAGAACTCTCATGCAGGACTCTAGTTCGTGTGCACGCTGTTAAAAACGTTTAAATTTGCGAGTTCTAACACTAATTTCACACTGAAAAAGATATGGATCTTTTTCAGTGTGAAATTAGTGTTAGAACTCGCAAATTTAAACGTTTTAACAGCGTGCACACGAACTAGAACACGAACTGTTTTGGGTCGAGCCGGAAAAAAAATCAAATAGTTGTTTGTAGGTTGGGTTTAACTTCATTTGGTTAGAATTGTCTCTTCGACCTTTAACCTAATTTCTTTATTTTACCGAGCTTTACCCAGGGTAACATATAAAACTCGTTACAATCTTGTAAAATATACTTCTCCATCTGAACAATGATTGAGCGCATCAATTTTGATCTTACAAAAAAAATTGTTGAGACAAATATATCCAAATGTTGGCAAAAGATTTTTAAAAGCGTTTAGTGAGAGAAAAAAATTAAGTACGTCTATAGGAGCTATATCTGTTGACGATTGTTAACTCAATTATCGTTGCAGATGTTCTTTGCTAACACGGATAGGTATCAAGTCACATTTAACAGGCTTCTTAAGCCAATCAAGGCCCGCCATGTAAGAATTCATCCAAAATCATGGCAAAGCTACATTGCATTGAGAGTCGAGTTGTATGGCTGCAGACTTGGTGAGTTAGTAGTCAAAATATCGTTACATGTTTATAGCACCTATATATTCTATAAACATTTGCTTCATTCACTTTGCTTTGTGTTTTTTACCTACGTACCTACGTACCTACCTACCCATCCAACCAACCAAACTATCTACCTACCTATATATACCAGTCTATCATAAAAGAATATCAAATATATTATCGTTTTCATTATACAAGACATATATTTTACTCCTATATATACATTTATATATAAAACAAAACAAAACAAAAAAAAAACATAACATAGCAATATTTCATTGTTATTCAATTGTTTCTGTTTCTAGCTTTTACGATTTGACAATACCTGTAAATGTTGAGGTCATGTTAATAAAGCAATTCTACTACTACCTACCTACCTACCTACCTACCCACCTACCCACCTACCCACCTACCCACCTACCCACCTACCCACCTACCAACCTACCCACCTACCTACTTACATACCTAGCTACCTAGCTAGCTACCTAACTAACTACCTTCCAATCATCCTTTTTTTTACTGTAGGTAAAATCTGTAACCAACCCCTTGGCTTAAGAAGTGGCCGCATTCCTAGCAGCCGTATCTCTGCTTCATCTGAATATAACCAATTTGGAAAAGCCTCCCGCGGTAGACTTCACAGCAGAGCCCGTGGCCGGTTTTACGGATCATGGATCGCAAAATTCAATAACCGTTACCAGTGGCTACAGGTGAATGTCTATAATAAAACATGGTAGACATAAGGGTGAATGCTTTGGGGTCTTATTTAGATGAAGGAAAACTTTTAAACTTTTGTTCCAAATTCACTCGACCATTTTGAAATTGAAAAGAATGATTCTTCATATATAAAACCTCCTGTTGTCTATAAGTGGTTAGACTGTCAAGTTGCTCGAATGACCACTTTAAATGGCGGTCCCGTCTTTCACACTTCATCATTCTAACCAATAAAGGAGAGACGTAAAAGAACCACTGAGGACGTAAAAAAATACCTGGCAGTGACCACCCTCAGTGCCTACACTTCATAGCAACCATCTCATATTTGTAAATTGGATAAAAAGCAATTTGACATTCGCCGTTGATTATATCTACATTAAAAGGGTGCTATATCAAATCATAAATCATTACTATTAAATCATTATGTAGGATCTTATCTAGTTACGTTGATAGATCTCGTCCGGGAGTAAAGATACGCAATTCCATGCCCATCATGTTCATCTCGACCATGAACTATGTGCTATATCAAATCATAAATCACTATCATTGAATCATTATGTAGGATCTTATCTAGTAACGTTTATAGATCTCGTCCCGGAGTAAAGATACGCAATCCCATGTCCATCATGTTCATTACCACCATGAACTTAGAAATATATTTGCGTCATTAGATTGAACTTTAACCATTTGCCATTTCTCAGTGACCTAATTCTTGGGTCAATCCCGAAGACAACCTTATTTTAATACTAACACTATGTATGTGTTTGTAGGTTGACTTTGGAAGACCGACTAAGGTCATGATGATCTCCACCCAAGGACGACAGGAAGCCAGACAATGGGTGACTCGTTACCTCATCCAACACAGTGTGGATGCTGTGCATTTTGTCTATTACAAAGAAAGGAATAATCTCAAGGTATAACAAAGTTTTAAGAGAGACTGTAAGAAAAACTCGAGAATCGGGCGACAATGAAAATGAAAATTTCTTAGTTTTATTTCCCCAATGAAGTCTATTTCTAAGACACTTTCAATCTCAGAAACAAAATAAGGGACTTAAGATTTAAAAAAATCTACGACGGCGACGTCAACCGTTCTGATCATTGGAGATCTTATTTAAAACATTGTCAGTAAAGTCTACTCATCCACAGAGAAATCATAGTTTAAAGAAGTAAAACCCTTAAAAAATTATCATTACACTTATTTACGCTTCCGGTTGCTGTCGCTGTCGTCCATTTTTTCAATTCTTTGAAGTCCCCTTATAACGGGCCGTCAGAAACGTTCTCGGTTTTTCACAAAAAAATTCCAGTCTTTCAAATGTTATTATATTTGTAATAATTTTATCCACTTTCTCTTTATTTTCTCAGTATTTCTATGGAAACAGAGACAGCAATTCTGTAGTGTCACGTAAATTCTTCCCCCACATCAGAGCTCGCTACATCCGGGTCCTTCCTTACAGCTGGTATAGACATATCAGTATGAGAGTTGAGTTCTATGGATGCCATATTGGTGAGTTCCAGTTCCGTGTATTTTTTATTGCTGGGTTTCACAGATTTTCACATTATCACATCATCTTTTCTAAATAAAGCGTTTAGCTTTTTTCCATGACATACCCCCAATAGTTTTTCATACCAAAGCTTAACGAAACCAAATATGCATAGCCCCTATCAATGCAGTTTTAATCTCCACGTACACACCATACAACAGAGGCATAGTTTTTTCTTTCTTCGCAAAATCAATAAACTTTATTTAAAGGGGGTGGCGTATTAACCCAGTGAGTTATCTAACTTACGACCCTAAAACTAAACATGTGAGTTTGTGGTGTTGGGTATTGGGTGTTGGGTGTTGTATGGTGTATTATAAAAAAACTGTTATGAATGTCGCGTTCTGATTGGTTTGGAGCGCGTGCTTTATGAGCGCGCGCGCCTTTTCCGTTGCGAAATTCTTATCTAAAAAAAGGTTATTGTAATTTGTATTTTATAAAAGAAATAAAAAATGTAGTGATAGTATGTGTGAAGCGAACTTCAGTGAAGCGACTCGTACGGGGAATAATGGTTGCAAAATATATATAAATTACGACCATTGTGTGTCTTTTCTAAGCATCCCGATACATGCCCCTTGGAATGGAAGACTACCGTATCCCATCTGGTGCCCTCCGCTCATCCAACCACGACAGCTATTACAAATCCAATGGTGACCGCGCCCGTCTTAACGACTACCGTCGCAGTGGATTCCTTGGAGGCTGGTACACACCACACAGGAATCATCACCAATGGCTACAAATTGATATTGGAAAGATGGCTCGAGTTACTGGTATTGCTACACAAGGAAGGATGCATTCTAACTACTGGGTTAAGACGTACATGTTGTCTTATAGTAACAAAGACAGGGGATTTAGATATTATACAATGTTTGGAAAACACAAGGTACCGTGTTGAAACACCTTGATTACAAATTTCGTTCTTAATGTCAAAAAATGTTCTCTTTCCTTATTTCCGTCCTTCCTTCTTTTTGTCCTTCTTTCTTTCCTTGTTTCGCCCTCCCTCCCTCCCTCCCTCCCTCCCTCCCTCCCTCCCATCCGTCTATCTATCCTTTCTTTGTTCCTCCCTTCCCTCATTACTTCCTTCGTTACGTTATGATTCACTTCGTTCAAACGAACTTAAATTATTTACCCTATATATTAAGTATAGAACAGACTGAGACAGATATATGGTAGGTTGGCTTGCGGACCCAACAAAACAATGAAGTGAATAACTGCTCAACATACTCTGCATACCAACGGAAAATATATTTTCGTCCCTCTTTCATTCCTCCTTTCCTTTCTCCTCTATCTCTCTCTCTCTCTCTCTCTCTCTCTCTCTCTCTCTCTCTCTCTCTCTCTCTCTCTCTCTCTCTCTCTCTCTCTCTCTCTCTTTCTCTCTCTCTCTCCCTCTCTTTCTTCCTCCTTCCCTCCTTCCCTCAATTCCACCCCTTGCATCCACCCATTATCACATTCATTATTGCTTCCTTCGTTTCGTCCTTTCTTCCTGCCCTTGATTCTCCTTTGCAGAAGTTCTTCAGCATGGTAAACTAAACTTTCGAAAAACAAGTGCATGTTAATATATGAAACATGATTATTAAAAGTGGTACGTACTACATAGGTTTTCCTTGGCAACTATGATCGTTACAATACTGTGTTAAGAAGAATCGAACCCAACATCCACTGCCGATTCATTCGTATTCACCCAAGATCCTGGCATGGATACATTGGCATGAGAGTCGAACTGTACGGAGTCAGACGACACGGTATGTTTGCAATCCTATTTGTTACACTGATAAACCATTTCGTAGATCCTCAGGCTTTCTCGCTCCAGTACATTTCTTTCGTGGTTTCTTTCATGAAGACGGGTGTCCGGCCTCATGTTCCTGAGTACTGGGGCTCCTCTGACGCCAAGGGTTACTGTGATATAAACCACAAATTGAATATCACTAACAAGAATTTAATAACAAGAATTCAAATGAGCATAAATGATTAAATAAAATGAATTATGCATTGTGATTGATGACAAACGTTTTTTGATCAATCTCGTTTGCCAAAAATATCTATATCCAAAATATATATCGGGTTGTCTTTTGAGGCGCAGGGTCGTATCCAACAACAGCTAGGGTGCATGAGACCACTTTCCAAATTGGAAGTTTTCTTGTCACTTTCATATCATTGGATAATTTTGGGATGCAATTAATTTTCAGTACACCGCTGTTGTGTCTAAGATTTAAAAAATTCGTATTAAATATTTGTAATGCTATTTCTCCAGAGAGGTACTGTGACAATAAACTGGGAATGCAGTCCGGTCGAATAAAGAACAGTCAAATGACAGCATCAAGCATGCTGAATAAGAAATACGCCCCATACCTCGCTCGTCTACTCAGGACCTTCAAACATGGTCTTCAGCCAGCATGGATACCACGTCAGCCGTCCAAATCCTGGCTTCAGGTTGACTTCCGTCGTACTATGAAGGTTGATGGTATCTATACACAAGGCCAGGAGAATGCAAATTACTTTGTTAGGTCGTTCTATATAAAATATAGTCAAGATCGGGAGCATTTTGCCGAACAAAGACAATGGATTGATACATATAAGGTATGTTATTATTTTGATTCTATTTTAGCCTTCATGTTGAAGAATTTGTTGGACAATTCCATCATGGTGGTTATGACGTCTTATTTCACAAAAATGTCACAAACGTATTTGTAAGCTAAAAAGAAACGCAAAACATTAAGGAGTTTTCTTTACTATAAATTATCATTTTCCTTGATCTCTTCTTGTCTTAAAGAATGAATATTGTTTTGCTGGGACATTGTTAAAATTTAAAGGGGCTTACCGCTCACTATTCTTGTCTTATTCTTCAGCTGCAATTTAACTAGTATTTTCTGGGAGAAAGCACCGTTTTAGAACAAAACATTTTGATTAGAAAGTAAAAAAATGAAATATTTTTTGAACGATTTTTTTCTTCTGAAAAACAGTCAATTGTTCCTGCCCCCTACTATAGCTTAATTCTATGATTTCATTTTTTTATATAATTTTTTTCTGTTTCCCTTAGCTTTTCTACAATAACTACGACCACAAGGGAGTGAGATCATTATTCTTCAAGCCGTCAATCATCTGTCGATTCTTCAGAGTCTACCCTCGTTCCTGGCATTCTCGAGCCGCTTTGAGACTTGAGATTTATGGATGTCCTTGGAGTAAGTTTACCTTTCAGTAGAACAATGCTTGTCTTCAACATCTTCCGTTTCATACAAATCTCTGCTGTACAGCTTAGTAAACTTTGCGATTAAATGAGGCAAAGCTTAAATTTCTTTGGAGTTTTGCATTGAGTGTCAGAAGTTACATAATGCCAAAGGTTATTACCTCACTCTCTTTAATTAAAGCTTTTTGTGTTGTATAGATCGCTGCGATGCACCATTAGGTGTACAAGACAAACGGGTAGCCGATCAATCCATGACAGCCTCCTCATACCAAAGCTCCACTTATGCACCAACCCGAGCCCGTCTTCACCTTCCGTATGGATGGACACCCCGTCATAACCGACGTGGCCAGTGGCTTGAGGTAGACTTCAGTGCCATGGCCAAAGTCACGAGGGTCGCTACTCAGGGCCGTAGTAATACTCACTACTGGGTTAAGAGTTACTATGTGACGTACAGTAAAGATCGCTCATCATTTACTACTTATATGGAGAACCGCAGGAGAAAGGTGAGGCAATTTGCAGTGCTTTTCTTTCAGTACCTCGACCCAGAAAGCAATAGACCTAACGTGAGAATGCTGAAGATTCTGTTTGAACCGTATCAATATCTATGTATTTTTACATGAGCAACCGTTAAACAAAGATACGCTAGTCTACAGAGAATGACGCGTGGTCTGCAATGAGAAAAGATTACGTCCAAGCTAAAAAGGCCTTAAATTATTTGCGTAAAACTGAACAAATTTAAGCTACGCGATTTTTCTATAAAGCTTAGCAGACTTTAGATTTTCCAATTACAGAAATACGAAACGAATAATCGGTTTTAATGGAGATACGTATGCTCAAACGAAAACGTTGTCTCGACTAGGCAAGTTAAAGTGTTTACATTGAAAAAAACTTGTCCAGACCGGGTACCAGGGTCACCCTCTTTTTTTTTTTAGGGTAACCCTACCAGTAGGGTGACCCTTAAAGGCGAGACAAAGTAAAATATCTCATGTAAACGGTCGATATGAATTTACAGAGAAATTAGAGAAGAGGGTCTTTTCTTTCCGGCAAGCTATGCATCTTTAAATGTATCAAGCTTATATTCTTCCTTTTCTAGATATTCCAAGGAAACTACAATCGATTCACAGTAGTAATCAATAAATTCCTTCGACCTATGCATCTTTAATTATATCAAGCTTATATTCTTCCTTTTCTAGATATTCCAAGGAAACTACAATCGATTCACAGTAGTAATCAATAAGTTCCTTCGACCTCTAAACGGTCGGTATTTCCGTATCTACCCAGTAACATGGCGAAGCTGGATATCTCTGAGAGTAGAATTCTACGGCTGCGTCACAGGTAAACAAGCAAACTATTAACGCTTTAAGGTTGTATGTTGAATTTATTGATGAGACCGGAAGCTCTGTACCGTCAGTCAGGCTCTGACTTTTCAATTGGAATTATTTGAACACTTCATCTGCTATGACTGGCAATACACTTTTGTCTCGCTCTGCTATGGTTTCTGGGGGGAAGGGGGGCTTCTTCTTTTTCTTCCTTCAAATATCACGTTGTGAGCTGGCGTTTATTGTGCATGTCGTGCATTTTCCTATCTCCAAGTGGTTCAACACCAGTGTTTATTTATTTAAAATGTATTTATATTCTTTCAGGTAAGGGCTGCAAGGCTCCACTAGGTTTACGAAACGGAAAACTCCGCGACTATCAGCTGAGTGCATCATCAAGCTGGGACAGAAACCATGGACCACAAAATGGCCGCTTATACTTCAAGAAACGAGGAGCCAGAGTGGGTGCTTGGTGTGCCAAGTATAACACGCGTAACGAATGGTTCCAGATTGACTTCCAGGCTGCTACTCGTCTCAATAAGATATCAACTCAGGGAAGACATGATGCTGATCAGTGGGTGACCACTTACCGGCTCAGCTTCAGTACAGATGGTGCTAACTTTGCTATCTACAAAGAGGGATATAACTACAAGGTACACATCGCTATTCATTTAGATAATTAAAAATATATATTTAGTCAGTAGCTTTCATATTTTTGATTGTTAAAAGTGGAAAACCAAAGTTTCAACAAGGAACTTCCAACTACTGAGTTCGCGTTTTCATTGAAAATTGCTGTAACTTATATATTCCATCTTTTACAATAACTTATAAATTTATTTCAGCTACGCCTCTTGCGTCCGTACTACTTTGACAAAATGATAACGCAGTCAATCTGAACTTTATAGTTTATTTAATTTTTTTTGCAGTATTTCAAAGCCAATCGCAACCGAAACGATGTAGTAAGCCATCGATTCTTCCCTCACATTCGATGCAGGGTGATACGTATCCTACCCTACCAATGGCATCGACATATTTCTATGAGAGCAGAATTCTATGGATGTAGAGAAGGTAATTATTAATACACGGAAGGATGCACGGAAGGACGGACGCACGGATAAATAATCAATATTAAAAATGAGGAGAAAATAAGCTAATAATTTATCTCATATACCAATATTTTTCAAGATCGCTGTGCCATGCCAATCGGACTGGAGGATGGCCGAATCACGGAAGGTCAGTTCTCTGCGTCTTCATATTACAACAATCACCTCTCACCAAGATACGGCAGACTGAACTTCGCTTATGGCTGGCGTCCACGTCACAGAAATCGTAACCAATGGCTACAGGTGGACCTGGGTGATATCACTACCATAAAAGGAATCGCTACGCAGGGTTCCCGAAATTATAACTATTGGGTGAAGAGCTATAGACTGAGTTACAGCAACGATGGTGTTGGATGGAGATGGTTTAGGAATAAGAATAAGGGCATCAAGGTTACTAGAATATTGATTTATGATATTAGATAATTTTTGACAGTATGTAGTGCCATTACAGTTGGAAAAGAATTACAATCATTGTGGTAATAACAAAAATGATAACAGTAGTAATAATAAATTAGTTTGTTTCACTTGCTGCTGGTTGAGATTGCATTTTTCCTATTTCATATGCATGACCTCCTTTAATTTGAGTTGGAATACCAGTTTTTATATGTGAGTTCCCTTATTGGTAAGAAGGGGCTCACGGGCGCAAATGCATAAGTGATGGGATATTTTGCCATCCATTTTAGTACTTTAATGAAAGGATCATTCACAATGAAAACACTTCCTACTTTAAAAATAGAGAATTCCTTGGAATTCGTCCTAACGATTGTCATTCTGTTTTATTAACAATACAGATCTTCTCTGGAAACAATGACAGATATAAGGTCGTACAGCATTTCTTCAAGCCAATTCGAGCAGCCATGATCCGTGTTTTCCCTTACACTTGGAATGGTTGGCCTGACATCCGTGTTGAGTTCTATGGCTGCACAAGTAAGAAGTGATGACTAAACCATTCATTAGACATCCCGAGTTGTTTCTAATTATTCTCTCATTTTTGAGAAGTGATTTTGAGAAGCATTTGTTTATTTTTATTTCTGTTTTCATGTCTTTTTTTCTCCAATAAAATATTCACTTTAATTTAGTATATTTTAACATTTCATATACCCAAAGTATATACCATTTATGCAAGGGTCAGCTAAAAGACTGTTAGGATCAGAGATTGGGATTAGCAAACCCAGTATTGATCTTATGTATCCTAGTTTTTCTCCCCCCCCCCCCCCCCCTCCCAAGTAAATGCACACAAAAAATCATTTGTTAGCTATCGAAGTAGTCTAAACGAAATACCATTTCATTGCAGTCAAATGCAACAAGGCATATGGAATGCAGAATGGACAAATCGGAAACAGCAGAGTAACCGCATCAAGTGAATGGAACGCTGCGCTCGGTGCCAGTCGTGCTCGACTGATGATCGCGCGTCATGGAGCTAAACTAGGGTCTTGGTGCGTAAGCAACCGCAATAACAACAACAGGCAATATCTACAAATAGACCTGGGCCGAGTGAGAAAAGTAACTATGATAGCAACACAAGGACGTCAAGATGTTGGTTGGTTTGTAAGGCAGTACTATGTGAAGTACAGTCAAGATGGATATCACTGGGCAATTTACAGCCACAGAAACTCTCCTAAGGTAGATGGATAAAAATTGAGTGGCTTTCGTCACTTGTGGGAATGTACTGCGCATGCTCAGAAAACATGATCTATGCTTATCGATCCCTGGTTGACGCTAGTGAAAAAGGAACAGCGCATGTTCGAAAAATTATGGTTAAAATGCAAGGACACATTGTCGACATTCGAACAAATAAATACCTTTTTCACCATTCATAACTTTTTTAGTGCGTTCTTCTTTAAGTTTCTGTTATCTGTCGTCTTTTTTAAACTATAGATAGTAGTCTGAAAGGAATTTTTGTTTTAGATCTTTTATGCCAATACTAACAACTTGGCAGTCAAGACAAACCATCTGAGTCCACCAATCATTGGGCGATATGTACAAATTAACCCAAGGTCATGGAATGGCTACAGCTGTATGCGTGTTGAGCTTTATGGATGCAAGACTGGTAAGAAACGATATTACAATGTTTCCTAACGAAAACACTATGTACCTGATATTCGTTACGATGGGATGGGGAGATGTTTCACCATGGTATTGCCATTATATGCATATTAATTTTTCCTAGCAAGAAAATTTAAAAGTATTAAAAATTTTCATATTATTTCATGCCTCGAAATCAGAAAAGCACCTTGTGACTAAATGGGTTTCGCCATTTCTAATGATGAGTAATAGAGTTCTTGTGGAATTGGCGCCAAAAACGCGCGTGTTTAGGCCTCTTGCCTAGGGGTCTTGCTGCACCTCTTAACTTGTTAATAGATTTATTCCAACCTTTGATGGCAACTTAAAAGGACAAAAATGGGCCTTTTGCAGCTATGTGAGTGTTGCAACTTTCAGTTATCACTAGGGTTTGCAGCAACCATAAGTATTATGACATGCACAAGCGCAGGATAACATTCCTGCAGTATAAAGTAAAGTAATTTAAGTTCATTGGTTATTGGTTGGCAGATGCTTGTGATGCTCCTCTGGGTGTCCAGGACAGACGCATTCGTCACGAGATGTTTACAGCATCATCAATCATCCATACATACCGAGGACCATGGAGCGCAAGACTCTTCCAAGTGTATGTATCACTTTCATTAAATGACTCAGATTTTTTGATTTTGCTTGTTATCCGATCCTTGTTTCTTTATCCTGCTGCTTTCATTGCCATTTTGATATCATCGTTAATGTTGTTGCTACCGATGATGATGATGATGATGTTATCGCTGTTGCTGCTACTGTTTTATTTATGTATTTAATATTAGTTTGGTTGCTGCAGTTACTCATTTTTGTTTGTCATTTGCAATGATTGTTTTGTGGTCACGGTTTGAGGACATTGCAAGTGGTCTAGTTATATTTCATTTTATTTGGGATCATTGATATTGATGATTTTTGGCAACCTCCATCCTCATTTTCGTGTGCAGTGGTCGATGTCTTCCTGTTGCTTTTATAACGTGACGAGGGCAAGTGGGGGAGTGTTACTTCCCTTTCGGAAACATAAATTTTGGTTACTCTTTGCAGCTTTCTTCTTCTCTTTTATTTCTGCAATTGTAACTCTTTGGCGTTCACTGAGTCACTAACGAATTTTCTTTTATGAATGAATTAATATCAATGATTCCTTCTTTGCGATCACTTTTCCACTAAAATATTCTATATTTGATAAATGTCAAAGCTGTACGTTCAAACCATTAATGAGGCGTTTACTGAAATTAATACGATTTCGCTTGTTTAGTTTCCAATATAATAAATGTGACTATAAAGCTCTCTCGTGTATGTATTACATATGAAACAAGCCTATTAAAGTAGAACACCATTGCTTTACAGGAACCGCGGTAGAACATACGGAGGATGGTTACCAAAAACAAGCAACCGAAAACAGTGGATGCAAATCGACATTGGTTCGGTAGCCCGAGTGAAGAGAATCGCCACTCAGGGTCGCTATGATGCAAATCAATATGTCAAGTCCTACACCATCACATTTAGTTTGAATGCACACAAATTCTATCCTTACCGAGAGGGTCGTGCAGTCAGAGTAAGTTTAAAACAAAACCTTTACGCTTTTCATATAAATAAAATATAATAATAATGATAATAATAATATAAATAATAAGATGATGATGATGATGATGCTGATGATGCTGATGATGCTGCTATTGCTGCTGCTGCTGATGATGATGATGCTGCTATTGCTGCTGCTGCTGCTGATGATGGTGATGGTGATGATGATGATGATGATAATAATAATAAATACATATTTTACCAGGGCAGGTCTGTCAGCAAAGCTTTTATCAAGGAGCACCCTGAACAAAAATATGATATGATATAATATAAATAATATGATATGAATATAATATGCAAGGGGGTTTGAGATTATGGAAAAAGGAGCCTTGAAATAATGAGTTAGGCAAGGACCTTCTCTATCTCTTCCCAGCCACATAACTTTACTGAGGTTTTCGATATTCTGCTAGCTCGGTAATAATAATAATAATAATAATAATAATAATAATAATAATACTAATATTATTATTATTATTATTAATATTATTATTATGATTATTATGATTATTATTATTATTATTATTATTATTATTAATATTATTATTATTAATATTATTATTGTTATCTATTAATTCATATTGCGCTTTTTAGCATATAATCATCAAAAGCGCATTACAACAATAAATATACAATATACAAATATGTATATATATACGATAAAATTCGGAAATGACTATACATTACATTGTTTATAATCTATAAAATATTAAACACTAATTTAAAAAGATGAGTCTTAAGATGCGATTTAAAAGTAAAAATGCACTTGCTATTACGAAGGCTAACGGGAAGAGCATTACACAGCGAGCAACAGCGAGCTGCACGCTGAAATTTGGTTTTTCGCTTTCAAAAATAATCAGTCGGTGATTTGTATGTTCTTGACTGGCGGCAGTGAAAAAACAATTTCTCAACAAGCTTTTGAAATGACCGAGTTTGCAGAATATTGAAAATCGAAGTAAGGCAGGAAATTGTTGTATTAACCCACCACTATTTTTATTTAATGGTCGTTTTTCTTACTTGGCGCTGTTAGGTCTTCAAAGGCAACATGGATAGATATATGGTAGTTACTAACACACTATACAGGCCACCCAAGGCTCGTTATGTTCGTATATATCCTCGCACTTGGTATGGTTTCATTGCTCTGAGAGTCGAACTCTACGGTTGTAGATTAGGTAAGTTGATATGTTATCATCAGTTCAAGTTGAAGAAAAAATGCCAGGAAAGCTTAAAATACACAAATCTATTTTTGGGTGCATAATATTTGAGTAAGCACTATAGACCTTCTTAGGTTATGTTGAATGTTTTCCCATTTCAAACCATGTGCCATTCCTTAGAGTATAATTTCTTTGTTTAAGCATTGTGCATATGAAATGACTCATGGCACGTGCTCTAAAATTGGTAAATGTCACACAAAAATATTTGATGAATGATTTCGTTTTTCATTGCAGTTCCTCTTTGCAATAAGCCAATGTTACGCCGCATACGCAGCAACCAAATGACCGCCTCTTCTACCTTCAACTCCAAGCACGCCCCATTCCTGGGCAGATTGAACCAGAAGAGCAGGCGAGGTAAGTCAGGCGCATGGTCCGCTCTGCATAACAACTACGAGCAATGGCTGCAGGTTGACTTCGGTGGACCAAGTAAGATTGTCATGATGCAAACCCAAGGAAGACACGATGCCGATCAGTGGGTCAAGTCTTTCTATCTGTACTATGGCCTAGATGGAGTTCGTTTTACACCCATGAGATGGACCACTGGAGGAATACGGGTAAGGGGGAAAACGGAAGTGCATAGTCACAGATTGATAAATTACGTGATTATTTGCCAGAACTAAAGACGTCTCTTTCTTAATGAGGTCAAAACAAAAGAAGTAACAATTTTGATAATAAAAAACTTCATTTTTTCAGTTACGGGGTCACAGGTTCATGAGGCATGCAATCTTCCATTAACTGAACCCGGGTAACTGAATTCCAAAAGTCAGGGTGTTTTGGCTTTTGCTAACATGCCTTTAGCTTGGCCGAAATCTTTTCCCATTTAAGACCTTCAGACCCAGATTCTTTGTGACCATTCATATGACACCATACATCTAAATGTGAGCTACTAGCTCGCTAGTAGTTCACATGCTTTTAGTTCTACCTCATTAAGCTACGACACTGCACAAGTTTTTTAGTCCTGGAATTAACTGCAATATATTCTTTTTTATTAAGTTTTTATTCAGTAAATATGTCATTACATTTTTCAGAAAATCATGTATCGATTGTTTCTTAAGAAACACTAACATAAAAGTTTGCCTTTTCTAACATGACAGAACTACCCAGCGAATGTTGACAGAAACTCAGTCAAGTCGTATGTATTCAGTCCAGCTCTTCGATGTAGATTCATCCGAATCAACCCAAGATCCTGGCATCGTCACATTTCCATGAGACTTGAATTCTTTGGCTGTCGAACAAGTAAGGCATTGCGATGTTTTGAGTATCTTGTTCACTGCCTAGGTATTTTCATTAATACAAAAACAGTTGCACAATGCCTTCTCCTAACACATCATGGAATAGTCCATCTGTTACTTGTGTTTTCTTAATATGCACACTGTGTGTATGCTAGATAATCGAGTGCCTCGAGGGATTTTCCATGGTATTTTTCCTCAAAGCCATAGCATGTTATAATAATGATTAATGTATTTTTACGAGTCAAAAAAAAAAAAAAAAAACCTCACAATGAGCGTTTTAAGGTTTTGGATATAACATCAGTAATTCATTAAAAGTTATTTGAACAAAGGAAGCTCGAAGTTTTTTTGCCATCTTGTAACAGTCATGAGACTGTTAATGACCTATTACATTATAAAAGCTCTCTTGACTATATGACCTTGTGTCTGTGTAGATGCATGCTACATGCCATTGGGTATCGAAGACAGACGAATCCCAGATGAAGCCTTCACATCATCCACTTTTTACGACCCCAAGAATACAGCACCTAGTCAATCACGTCTCAGGAACTGGGAATACTCTAGAGCTAACTACGGTTGGCGACCAAGGACTTTCAATACTCGTCAGTGGCTTCAGGTTGACCTTGGGATAATGGCCAAGGTCACTGGCGTTGCTACGCAGGATATTCGTGGACATAACTACTGGGTGACTCGATACAGATTGTCGTATTCGTCTGATGGAAGGAGGTTCCGGTCCTTTAAGGCTTATGGACGAGATAAGGTTTGTTGGGCTGCTTAGCAACAATCATTAATAACAATAATATATATATATATAAAGCGCATTCTATTACCTCATTTGCTATACTGAAACGGAGTCTGTGAAACTGCGCCTGCGATCAAAGAAGGTCGCGGTTTTGTACAAAGTGTGCAATAGACCTTTTCTGATGTCCTTGCTTGAAGTCTAGGTTGGTTTGAAGCGGTCTTACATTTATTGTATTTTATCACGTTCAACCACTTAAAATGCCGATTATTTTGTAGATATTCAGCGGAAACTATGACAATTACCATGTTGTAGCACACAAAATAAATCCACCAATCAGAGCACGATACGTCCGTATTCACCCAGTCAGTTGGTACCGTGGTATTGGACTTCGTTGGGAGATTTATGGTTGTAGGAAAGGAGGTAAATAAAAACTAAGGCTTCATGAAATACGCCATAGCTTCTATTCATAATTATTCTAAACAAAATGAATATGTCCAAGATTCTTTGGACATGGACTGCCAAAAACGGAAGTCGAGAAGAAGAGAAGATACAGGAAATTGTGTAAAATATAAAAAAACGATTGTTGTCGATTGCAGCTATAAGTCATAGTAAGATACCAATTAATATTTAACAAATAAAACAGTTTTTTTCTGACGATTATCTCTAATAAATAATCATTTTGACCTCAATCTTTTGTTACAGGAGAACACTTCTGCAATGCCGCAGTCGGTATCCAGAAAGGCTCTCTCAAAAACAGTGCCTTCTCTGCCTCGTCTTTCCGACCACGTGGACAACCTTTCCTTGCCAGGCTACACAGGCACTCCAGGGGATACCTTGGTAGCTGGGTGGCTGCAGGCAACGGCAATAACCAGTGGGTCACAGTCGATCTTGGTAGAATAAAAACTATCATCGGCATCAATACACAGGGACAGTTTGATAAAAACTACTATGTTAGTCAGTTTTATGTGTATTATAGTCAGGATAATATCCACTTTGCTGTACAGAGGCACTGGTATGGTCCATATCAGGTAAGACATGGTTTTAAATGGCTTTCTAAGGTTAAGCTCACACTCATGCGTGTTATCAAAGTTCAACAATTTAGATTGTGTTTACATAGTACCGGACGAATTTTAACTGGTCAAAAATTTGTACTTTTAGAGGTTCCTTTTACACGACACTGAGATATTCGAAAAAAAGGTCGTGTAAACATAACGTATTTCTCATACGATTAAAGAAACACAAAGTCCCACCAGCTCAACAAACTATTAGCTAAGATATCTCAGATCGCGGAAAATTCATTATAAATGAAAAGTCCTAAACTGTAGTACCATTTTTCATTTCTTATTTTGTTCATTAGATGATCCAAGGAAATCGTGACAACAGAGGCGTCCGCACCAACGCTTTCTATCCACCAATCATTGCTCGTTACATTCGCATTCGACCAATGGGAAGACGAGGAATGAATGCTATGAGATTTGAACTTTATGGATGCAACTCAAGTATGTAAAATACATTTATTTATTATTTGGTTTTTTTCACTATCTCTTTTCTGATCGGCTAAGAGCTCATTTTTGATTCCTGAAATGATGTAAGAGAGATCATTAAATTTCGATCAAATGCAAATTACTTTAAAAAATCAATTACGCTATAATATTACGCCAAACATTATATCTTCTTTGAATTCTGGAAACAGGATGGATGCCTTTGTGATTACCATAATTACCATTTGTATAATAGAAATCGCACGATCTTTAGTATTTATAGGTACGAGGGATGTTTTAAAAGTTTTCAAAATTGGACCAGTTTGGGAACTTTCAAAACATCTATTTTGAGTATCTATAAATTTTGAATTGTACGAGAATGTTATGCGATTTTTTGTTTATAATACACTCAACAAAATTGAGCAACTTAATTGGGACTCTACAGAGTACAACTTGGGATTTAATTGTACTCCTTTTGTCCAATCAGAATCGAGTAATTTGTCAAGTTTATTATAAGTGTATTTAAAGTGGGTCATGTCACCTGCCTTTTTGAAACCAATCCTTCTTTTCTCAGATTGTGATGCTCCCCTTGGATCAGAAGACGGCCGCATCGCTAACCAAGAGATAACAGCATCTTCCTACAGTAGCACCTCATATGGACCTTGGAAGGCAAGACTTCGTCAAAACAGTGGCTCATGGTGCTCCAAATACAGAAACCAAAAGCAATGGCTGCAATTTGATTTTGGTGCTGTAACTGTTGTCAAACGAATTGCCACTCAGGGATATCATACTACTGCACAGTACTTTGTCAAGAGTTATTCTGTATCCTATGGCAACAACGGATTTTCATTCAAATACTACCAGGAAGGAGGAAGAACAAAGGTTTGTGTACGGTTATAAAAGGATGTTCCTATTTCGCCTTGTTCCTTTTTGCTTCGTTTATCCCGAGTAGCGTATAAATTCTTTGGGTAAACAGGGTATTTACACCTCTTATATTACAGTAAAACCCCGCGTATAAGATTTTTCCAAGTCAGCCTGAACAGGTTCTTATATAAATGGTGCTTAACTTGAAATCAAGCAATCTAGGAAAAAGAGTAATCTAAGAAAAAGAGTACTTGTATAAGCCTTTTCATAGTTTAAGAATCGATTCCACTGCGCATGCGATTTTATCCCGAATTTCTCATCTTCTTTTGTTTAATTAAGAACAAAAGAAGGTTTAGTCAAAAGAAGGTGAGAAATTCGGGATAAAATCGCATGCGCAGTGGAATCGATTCTTAAACTATGAAAAGGCTTATTGGCGGGCGTGATATTTTATACATTAAATAATTCACACGTTTTCATGCTAGCTACATGGAATATAGTAGAGTCCAAACAATAATAGCACATAAATCATACAAAATAGCGCTAAGTTATGCACATGTATTTTATTATTTACAAGAAAATAAAACAGATTGACTTTTCATTTGGAAATTAAGACCTACTTTGAAATTTCAGCCTGAAATGATTCTTATGTTAAATGGTTCTTAAATTTTAGGTTCTTATACGCGGTGTTTTACTGTACTCCTTAAAAAAGTGCTGGAATTTAAAAAAACATTGATAAGCATTAAGTCATTGATGAAAAGTATTTGATTACTGCTTGAAAATAATTCTAATTGTAAATTGTCAATCTTAAATTAAGTTGAGCATAGCTCGTTTTGTGTTACTCTTGTTTAAAAACATCTTCCGCAAAAATGTAATTGAAGTCTGAACTTTATTTTCATAGTTGCCATTTGCGAAAAGATGTGTATTATTCTTGTGTTTTTAAAAAATGAACTGCAAAACTGAATTTAATAGTTTTAATATCTTTCTTGTTTTGGTTGTGCAGGTCTTCAAAGCCAACTGGGATAGTTATGTGCCAGTGAACAATCACTTCCATCGGCCAATCAGAGCAAGGTATTTCCGTATTCACCCCAGAAGCTGGAACAGATACATCTGTATGAGAGTGGAGTTCTATGGATGTGTCATTGGTGAGTCTATGACAATTTCGAACTTTTTCTTATACCCTTTATACCAGTTTTAAGAAAATAGATATATATCAATTCTCATTTCCCACCTTGGATTCGTCCTCGTAAAAGCTCTTGCTGGGGTTGGTTAGAAAGGAAGGGTAGTTAGAAGGGGGATGAGAAATGGTTGGTAACTTTTGCTTATCCGCAGCAAAAATACCAAAACCTTACTCAAACAACGAGGGTATTTTTTAATTAAAAGCAAGAAGCCAATTGTGAGGCATTCTCTATGGCGACTGCTAAAAACTAATCATTTCTGAATCTTTAAAGGCAAACGCTGTGATCAGCCACTCGGTATGCAAAACGGTAAACTGCGGCGACACCAGTTGATGGCCTCATCAGAATGGGACGCCAACCATGGAGTAGTCAATGGAAGATTGAACTCCAAACGACGAGGTCACAGAGTTGGTGCCTGGTGTGCTAAGTACAATAGCTATAATCAATGGTTAATGGCAGACTTTGGTCGACCCACAAGGATCACCATTATTGCAACACAAGGTCGTCAGGACATGAACCAGTGGGTGACTATGTATTACATTACATACAGCCAGGACAAGTCTCTGTTTGTGGAGTATAAGGTCAATTCAAAACGAAAGGTTAGCTTTTAAAAACAGAAATATTAAAGTCAAATAACTAGATAAGTTAGATATATGTAACGTAAAAGATATGAAAAAGATTTTTTTACTCTAAAAGCAGCATAGACAAATGCAGCTATTCCAAAAACGATTGGTGAAGGTTTTTTGCATGTTGCATCAAGCTGCATCTAGTATACCAAGCTTGAAATGTCAAAAATCGACTGTCAACTCCTTAATTCCAATTCGATCATAAAACGAGGGTCACGAGGTTTGTTAGCTACAGTGCTACCCTTGTACAAAACAAGGACGACTGTTTTATATTTTCGTGTAAATAAAGTCAGCACCGAAGAAATTATGCTGGAAAAAAGTGCAAAGTTTATAGAAATTTGATATTGTGTGACCTTTCGCTGATTGGATTCACAGTGCAGTTCGGGATTGATATGACATGCAGCATTGCAACAAAACATTCATCCTATATTCTTTCAAATAGCTGTAAACTGGAAAGGCACAAATGGACGTACTATAATGTATGTTTCGTTTGATTGACAACGGGCTGGAAATTGTTTATTTATACTAAAGTTTGTTTTTTTTAGTATTTCAAAGCTAATCGGGACAGGAACACAGTTGTTCAGTACCGCCTGTTTCCTCGTATCAAAGCAAGATACATCCGTGTTCATCCGTATCGTTGGCGCACTCATATCTCGATGAGGGTTGAGTTTTACGGCTGCGCAGAAGGTAATATATTTACAAATATCAGGGCTATAGGTCCACATATTTATCGTCGAGTTCAGGCAAAAGGAAGAGAAAAATCTAAGCATTTATGTACTTAGCTTTTGTATACATAATATTTATACATATTTAATGAGAATTCACTAATTTATAAGTCCTTGGTTAGAATGAATAGAGTGCAACGTCGGTAAGCACTATATAACAGTGAAAAACTTCATTGCATCTTGCACTACTAGCGATTGGTACCAAAAAGCACTGCCTGATGTAACAATAGGAAGCAATAGAGTTAAAACGTTATCTCATGAAATAGAAAATACTAGCGGTTAACGTCTAATAGTCAAATAGACACAAAGAAAGACTAGGGTTTACTAATGTGTAATAGTCTAATATCTATATTTCAAGGGTCTAGTGACTTTAGACATTGCACTATTTAGCGTTAGTACTCTAATCTAATGAAGTGCATAACATATATCTGTGAAAAACGTTGAACAAATTTACACTTATTAGTAAGCACAATAGACCTCAGTAGACCGTTGACCTACAAAACTTTGGGACCATTTTATGAGTCAATTGTTTTCATGGATATATGTTATGCACTCTAATATTATATTGCACTCTTAGTTTTGATTTATAGAAATTCTATTACCCATATTTCATATTGAGACAAAATTAACGAATGTGGTACTCATATTCTTTGTTTCTTGTCAGATCGTTGCTCCATGCCCCTAGGTGTCGAGGACGGTCGTATCAGAGACAGTGACATCACCTCAAGAATCCACACCCGATATGGTAGCTACGACCCATGGAAAGGTCGACTCAACAGTGCAACCTCGTGGTATCCAAGATCTCGCGTGAGATCCTATTTGCAGATCAACTTCCAGACCTTTGCACGTGTTCGAGGGGTTGCTACCCAGGGCCGAGGCAATGCTAATCAGTATGTGAGGACCTACAGTATTTCTACTAGCAAAGATGGCATGCGCTTTGCTATGTACAGAGAAAACCGCCGATTGAAGGTAACCATTAGTCTTTAAGAATACTTGTAGCCAGTTTGGGGTACAGTTCGATAAAGCAAAGACCATATGAAAAGCTTTCACCGCGAATCTTTCTTTCGACTTTCTTATTACTGCAATCTTTATAAACATGCGAACTGCTGTGTCGCCGAGTTGCACGCTGAAATTTGGATTTCGCTGCCGCCAGTCAAAAATATGAAAGGTACCGACTGATTAGGTTTGATTGACGGCAGCGAAAAACCAAATTTCAGCGTGAGGCTCGCAGCCAGAGTTCGCATGTTTACGAAAATTGCAGTAAACTTCAATGACTAAATTTCAAATCGCATCCTTTTATCATTATGATCAAGCAAAATTTTGTTTTCAAGCATTTTATTCTATCATTATATATTTTTTACAATATTTTTTTTTATATAGTAAAAGAGGTGTCAATAACCTCGTTTTTCAATATTTATTCCTTTTGGGCTAAACATCCATCAACAGACCTAGTTCATCAATACATAACAAAATTTTTTAAAATATCCCCCTTCCCCCCCGCAATATTTTAAGTTTTTCCTCTCATTTTATTGACATTAGGTGTTCGATGGTAACTCCAACATGCACTCCATCGTCTACCACCAATTCAGACGCCTGATCACCAGCCTGGCAATACGGTTTATCCCTCGCACATGGTATGGTTACCCAACCATGAGAGTTGAAGTCTATGGATGTCTAGGTAGGTACTTAAACCAACAAACAAACAATCAGACAGATAGACAGACAGACAAACATTTGGGAAAAATAACTTGACTTTACGAAATTGAATGTTTCTTTTCCAAGTTCCATCAACTAACTTCCAACAATCATGCAATCAATGAATATTTTTATCCTCCCATATTGTTATAGGTGCGGTGTGCAATGCAGAACTTGGTATGCGATCTGGAGTCATCAACAGCAAGCAGATTACGGCTTCCTCACAACTCAACAACCAACATGCTGCACGATTTGCACGACTCTATCAGAAGAAACGCGGTAAATTCAATGTTGGTGCTTGGGTGGCTAGGCACAACAACCATCAACAGTGGCTTAAGGTATTACTGAATAACTTGATAGATATCTTTATCTTATGCAATTTAGAGGAAAATCGAGCATTTTGATTGGCTAAAATGAACCTACGGAAATAAGAAAAAGAACTAATTAATTAATTAACTAATAAACCTGTTTTTAGAAAATCGAGCATTTTGATTGGCTAAGATGAACCTACTAGTGGTCTATGACAGTTCATGGTACAGAAATTAAGAAAAACAACTAATCAATTAGTCAGCTAATAAACCTGTTTTTTTAAAAATATAATTTTCTAATGTTGTCCATGTAGTTTATTTATGCTAGAACAATGAAACAATGAAACATTCATATAATCACCATGTACCACCCCTTTACCCACTCAAGTGCACAAAACGTAAAGTTATTTCTTAAAACTCAGGTTCAATTCTTTTAGATATTAGGCAGATTAAGATTCCCGTTTTTTCTTCTCGCAAACGGCAAACGTGACCACGTTTTCATCGTTTCCCTACATTTCACTTTACCTTTTTGCAAGCCTTCCCGACAAAGACACATATTCTTATTTTGATCTACTACTTGGAGATCATTGCGATTCCTTTTCACTAATTCTGAAGAATCTTTAATGGTCAACTGACGTTTCACGTTTGCCGTAAACAAGAAGCTTAACCTCTCTATTGTCTTTAGTTTACGTTATTCTGGCCACAAAAAAGTGTAGAAATAAAACATGCTGAATATTCGTAGAAAACGAACATTGTTTTTCTTACTAAAACGCTTTTTTATTCTTGGACCTGAACGTGGTGAAATGCACACTTGATACACTGATACTTTTTTCTCTATTTCCTCGTTGACTGTTGTTAATTTCATCGTAGGTTGACTTCCGTCGTATAACTAAAGTCACAGCCGTGTTATCTCAAGGAAGACAAGACAGTAGACAATTTGTCCGTTACTACAAACTTGCATACAGTCAAGATGGCTATCACTGGACTAATTATAAACTTCGAAACACTGTTAAGGTATGAACGAAAACTCTGAAGGCAATTATATATAAACTAATCAGTTTGCCTAGTAATTTGAATACTCCCATTTCGACTTCACCTTTGCTCAGTCTTAGCCTTGATTGTGTGAAAAAGTGTTCTTTTCTTTCATTAATGTATATTGTATAGTAAGGAATGTACGCACCACGGAACAATGCATGTTAAAAACGAGCAATTAATATCCCATGATTTTAATTGAAATATTAATTACTGTAACGGCCAACTGAAGTTATGGCTCAGAACTCGAAACCACCCACCCCTCAACCCTCTCCCCACTTTAAACTTTTAATCTTACCCCAAAACTTTCGAATTGATGTGAAAAGACATACAGTTTTACTAATATATACTTATATACGTGTATATACTTCCGAACTACGAACCCTCTCTTTTAAATAAGGAGGGGGTGGGGGAGGGGGAGACAAGTATTGGATACTCCCTTCATCACATCGCTTTGCCGGAAGTCAAGGCAAATTGATGTATGTCACATCATAGTACCGCTATCTATCAAAATCATGTTATTTGTGTTCCAGAACTTCAAAGCGAACGTAGACCAAAACAGCGTAGTCATCAATGGACTTTCTCCGCCAATCGTGGCACGGTTCATTCGCATCAACCCTTCAAGCTGGTACAGTCGTATCGCTATGAGAGTAGAATTCTACGGCTGTAAAACAGGTTTGTAAGATATTGCTTGTACTTCTCCTTATTTGTACCAATAGACATCTAGCTCTGGCGTAATATTCTCCTATTTTAGACCACGTGTCAATCTCTAGATTACTGTATCTTTGTTTGACGCTTGCACATGAAAAGACACATAATTATGGTTAGGAAAAGGGAATCAAGGGCGGTGTAGAGGTAGGAGCCTCGGGGTCTCAGGATAGATTCCTGGTCCCTGCTTCTCATGTAAGTAG
Organism: Actinia equina; assembly: GCA_011057435.1. Lineage (NCBI taxonomy): Eukaryota > Metazoa > Cnidaria > Anthozoa > Actiniaria > Actiniidae > Actinia > Actinia equina. The sequence continues at coordinate 708,503 of WHPX01000491.1, read as the reverse complement.
AACGTATTGTGGCCCTCTCTACCACTAGCTGTGAGCAGTGCAACCACCACTAGTGAAACATGAACCATTAATTAGAAAAGGTGTGGCAAGGCTTGTCAATGAGAAAGATAATGGAGAATTTAAAGTGCTACTATGACGAAAATCGCTCAAACTTGGATTCAGCTGAAACTTCCTAAGAATACTCTTTAAAGGTCCAATAATCACTGTATGAAGTGTTTTCTCGATATTCAGGACGAAAGTATGATATTTTTACGATTTTTTTTTGGAGTCTGTGACGTCATACACTCACCATCGAACATCGCTCCATACATTTCTTTGTAGTTTATGATCAAAATATCAGTAGTAAAGGGAGAAAGAAATACCCAAACACCCCAAAATATAAATTATAGTCCCAAGTATTGTGAAATAAGCACATTAGCCACCCTTTGGGCTTCATAGGAATAAAATAAATTAAGGATTTATATACAAAGAAATATATGTAGCAATGTTTGATGTTGAGTGTATGACGTCACAGACTCCAAAAAATAATCGTAAAAAAAAAATCATACTTTCGTACTGAATATCGAGAAAACACTTCATACAGTGATTATTGGACCTTTAAAGAGTATTCTTAGGAAGTTTCAGCTGAATCCAAGTTTGAGCGATTTTCGTCGTAGTAGCACTTTAAGAATCCACCATGAACTAGAACAATTTTGAAAAATTCAAAGTTCATCATAGGACCATCCTAATGATCCACTGTCATTTTCTTTGTTCCCAGATCCGTGTGACAGATCTCTTGGTATGGAAGACGATCGAGTCTATAACTCTCAAATAACAGCATCCTCCACCATCAATAAATATTACGCCCCATCTAAAGCAAGACTCAATCTTCGAGGTTACGGAGGGTGGACCGCTGCCAAGAGGGACCGCAAGCAGTGGCTACAGGTAGACCTGGGTATTGCATCTCGCGTCAAGAGAATTGCTACTCAAGGTCGTTACAATGCTAACTACTGGACAACTAGTTTTACTGTGTCTTACAGCAACAATGGTGTAAGATTCTGCCCGTATATGGAAAATAGACGATTAAGGGTAAGTCGATCGTAATTTGCTTTAGAAATAACAGACCAAAAAACAAAAACTTAATGCTCAATAGAATTAATATGCTATGTTCTAAGTTACTACCGTTATGACCCCAAATTAGGGACAATTCATTTTCGTCGCCTGGGGGAATCCATGTTGCGGTTTTTTCCCCATTAGAGTACTCACGCCACATCAAAATCTGCGCCTTGCCATTTCATTTGACAACGCCAATTATTGGAATTTAGGAGTTGATTTTTTTGGAGGGAGGAAGACAGGAGAATCTGGAGAAAAGCCCTCGAAGCACAGGAGAAAACCACAAGCAACTCTCTTCACACACAGGACCGAGACCAGAGAGACTCGAACTCAATCGCATTGGTGAGAGGCGAGCGCTCTCCCCGCTACGCCACTCGTGCTTCCCTTTTTTTCCGATTCCTGTATCGACCCCTGTATAATGAATGTAAACGATGTTATCTTTTGAAGATATTCCGTGGTAACTGGGAAGACAGAATGATGGTTGTCTATAATCGATTATTCCGTCCAATCAAAGCCCGATACATTCGTATCCATCCCCAAACCTGGAAGGGTACTTATATTGCGTTGAGAGTCGAGCTGTTTGGATGCCGACTTGGTAAGTATAACTGTGTATGATGAGATTCGTTGAAGGTTTGAAAGGTCTTCTGAGGTGAGAAGACCTTTTAGCAGATCAAGCCAATCGAAGTGGCTTAACGAAATTTAGCACCCTATCTTTTGGTAATGATTTTTGTGGAAACCTAGTCTATAGATTGGAGCTGGAGCATTGGAACTGCATGAGAAATAATTCTAAAGCTTTCTCAATTTAACCAGCCTTCAAGTTGTACTAATGATTTGGAGTTTGAATAAAAATGAATGAGTGCGCTTATGACTAGTGACATGTACCAAAACTTTTTTTAATCTTGTTAGTCGCGTATAAAGGTAAAACATTTTGTACGGGTCGCTTGATTATTATGTGTTTATAAACCTTTGATTAATTGCTTCTAAAGGCAACCGCTGCCGCAAGACGATGGGCATGCAGTCAGGACAGATCCGCAACCACCAAATAACAGCTTCCTCTCAATGGGGCAAAAACCATGGCCCTGAGCTTGCTCGACTTCACAGCATCAAGCGAGGTGCCCGTATTGGAGCTTGGTCTGCTAAATACAACAATAGATACCAGTGGCTTCAGGTTGACTTGGGTCACCCTTCTAGAATCAGCAGAATATTCACTCAGGGAAGACAAGATTATGGTCAGTGGGTGACAAGATTCAAAGTGCAATACAGTCAGGATGGCATTCGCTTCGTTCATCAAATGGCTGCAAGTAATATCAAGGTATGTATATCATGGAACAGCCCTATTAATGACATACAAATTATGTACAAACTAATGAAATTTTCTTTTTTGTTGTACAGTATTTCAATGGTAACAGGGACATGAATACTGTTGTGGTACACCACATGGATCCACCAATCAGAGGACAGTTTATTAGAATCATCCCCTACTCCTGGTATAGACACATCTCTATGAGAGTAGAGTTCTATGGCTGCCGCATCAGTAAGTATCTCGTGCATGAAGAAATTATGGGACTGAGCGGAGTATGTAAAGCGCTCACCTTATATTCGCTTCTCATACAGCGAACCGGGATCGATTCTAGAACTCCGTGCCGGACGGATGTACATTTAAATAGTCCTCTTCACAGTTCCCAACATGGACCTTCTATAACACCTTGGACAATAATTCACTAACCTTTGTCACTGCAAGGTTACCGTTCGTCACGCTTCGATGCAAAGGAACGGCTACCTTTCAAGATGGCACAGGAAACTGTGAAAGGGACTATCATTCACAATTATCAAGCATTCCAAGGACACCGCCGTTTTCGCTTCGATGCACGAGCACGGTCACCTTTCAAAATGGCGCAAGGGACTGTAAAGGAGACTTCTGACTGATAAGCGTTTGAATAATATCTTGCTTTTTTTCAACAGCGAACTTCAATATATCATTTTAAAAAAATTAAGAAGCAAAAGTTTCAAATTCGAGTATTAATATATAGGAGTTGAAGCGAACTATTAATCAAAAATTCCTCGTTTCTTCAGATCGATGTAGAGTACCAATGGGATTGGAAGACGGCAGAGTCCTTTCTGGTCAGCTCTCTGCTTCAACAGAATACAACTTCAAGCACGGACCTGATCGAGGTCGTCTCAATCAGCGCAGTGGAAGTGGTCGAATAGGGGCCTGGGCCGCCAAGACAAAAAACAACAAACAATGGTTCCAGATTGATTTTGGTAGAACCACTACTCTGACTGGTATTGCAACCCAAGGACGATACGATGCGCATCAATGGGTCACGAGTTATGTTGTGAGATACAGTAATGATGGGCACCGGTTTAGAGACTATAAACAGTATGGTAGAACAAGGGTAGGTTCCTTTAATTTTGTTTTCGCTTCTATTTGCATATCTAAGTAATAAATCAACTTTTCCCACCTCTCTAATACAGCACAGTTCTCGACAAATCAGCGCGCGTAGAGAAACCAAAGACATTCTCTTCAGAAATAAATTTACTTCATTTAATCAGCCCTTACTCATGTTAAACCAAGTTTACTTCATTTATGCAGCCCTTACTCATGTTAAACCAAATTTCAGATTTTCAGGGGCAACTTCGATCGCAATACCATCGTTGCTTATCAGTTTGTTCCAGCTATTCGTGCTCGCTACCTGCGAGTCAACCCCAGAACATGGCGATCCTGGATTTCAATGAGGGTCGAAGTTTTTGGCTGTCCAACACGTGAGTGCATTCATCTAAATCTGATTACCATTGAATATGTAGATAATTTTACACAAGGTGACCGTAGTGCTACGGACAACTATTTGAGGCGAGGGGGGGGGGGGGGGGGGGGGTTGAAATAGTTCAGACAGTTCTCAAATTTCTAAACGCTTGATTTGTCTAGGTCTCGCCTGTCGAAAACCTGTTGGATTCCAGAATGGCAAACTGAAGAACACGATGATTACTGCGTCCTCTACGCACAACTATCAATATGCACCATACCTTGGTAGACTGCACCATGGTAGACGCGGTAGACTGTATGGTGTGTGGTATCCAAGGTAACATTTTTGGTGACATCATTACCGCCAAGTTGGATGACTTTGGTTAAAGATTTGTTTTAGATTACTTTGATCATTTAAAATAAAGTGGCGGCCGTGCCTTTTGCCCTCATGGTCGAGGATGTATACTCCACCAATCCTAAATATAATTTCACATTTACAATTACCATCAGTTCGCTCATTTTTCATGAACTTTCATAATTTGACCAATTCCTCCACCATATTGAATAAATTATGATGATGAGCATTAAAAAGACGAACTTTGGTTCACATTTTGTATTTCCAGATTAGATTAAACTGAACAAATTTTAAAAAACGTTTAAAAGGAAAATAGAAAGCACTTTATGACATCCGCCGAGACGATGTAAGACATCGCAAGGTACTAAAATCAACGGAAGAAACAACTCGCCGTTCGTCTCATTTGAATGTTAATTATCATAATTTATTCAAGACAGCAGAGGAACAGTGAAGGAGACTATTGGTCATTAGCATATACCAACTTGTATACTTCCTAAGAACGCGCGCGCTCATTGGTTAATTTGAGGTGAATATTGTACGATATTCACCTCTGAATCTCGGAATATTGAGTCGGCAACAAAATGGCATCTGCCGGCAATCGTTTTGCTACAATTTCCGATGAGGAAATTGAAAAAATGAAAGTAAATGCCATTCTTATCAATACTAAAAAGGCAACGAAGTATGGTCTAAAAGTTTTGCTAAAAGTTTGCGTGAATTTGCCACGCAAACTAAAAGTTTCTGTTTGTTTGTTTTTGTTGAATTATTGTATATAAAAGTTACTCTGTACACAAGTTGGTATATGCTAAAACAATTATTCGCCTCAGGCTCAGTGAATATAGGGGAATATTTACTTCGCCGCTCGAAGACTCGCGTCTCTGTAAATATTCCCCGATATTCACTTCGCCTTTGGCGAATAATTGCTAATTATATGCTTATTATTTTCCGTAAAAAGGTATCACAACCACAATCAGTGGATCCAGGTCAGGTTTGTACGCGCAATGAAGATAACTGGCATTGCCACCCAAGGACGAGAGGATACTAATCAATGGGTGAAAACATACCGAGTATCTTATAGCCAGGACTGTGCAAGGTTCTCTTACTATATGAACTGGATGGGCACTGGACCTAAGGTTCGTTTTAAATATTTTATAAACATGACAAATGAATAGCCTCTTTTTCAGTTTGTCAAACAAGGAACTACCTTTTTCTATCAGGGATTTTTTTCTGAGTTCTTTTCAGCTAGAGACCAATAATAAATCATTTATATACTACTTCCTAGTACATAAATAATTTCATCATAAAATTTTCTACCTTGCAAAAACATGCAAATGGTTGTCACGGCCCAAATATCAAAACCATTAAACGACAACAACATAACAACAAAAACCCATTGCTTGTTGTGATATGATACGGTCCAAATCAAAGTCAAGTTTGTCGATTATTTGTTGAAAATAACTTTTTTTACCACAAATTGTTAATTTCTCGCGCGCTGATTGACAATTTTTTATGACCGATAAGATGACAGACAAATAAGCTGACGTCAAAAAGCTCGCGCTCTCGGTTATTCTGAACATTGAAAAACGTCGAAAAATGCGTGTTTGTGAATTTTATGTCCATAGAAAACGGACCTCGATTTGCTATGTTGAAAATAAAGATTATAAGAGAGGTTGTCCACCATAAAGTGCTTTATTGCATGAAATCTACTAATCGGTTGCCTAAAACCCCTTTTAAGACAAAGTTTATCAGTATTTTAAAGAAGAAACAACGGAATATAATATATTCAGTATTTCAGAGAAAAAGGAATACAAAAATACTTCACAACAATGTTGACAAAAAGAAGGGTTTCAAATTTAAAATTCTGATGAAGTGTATTTGATTTACAGTCATTCTCTGCAAATAAAGACAGAAATAGTGTCATCACCAACTCTTTTATGCCTTACATTCTGGCTCGCTGTGTCCGTGTCCATCCTTATGGATGGCATTCGCGTATAGCTCTAAGAATGGAACTGTATGGATGCCCAGTTGGTAAGTAAACATTCTCTTCACGGTCATGATTTCTATCGTGTTTTCCTCGTGAATTATTCACTGCATGAGTTTGTTAAGCAGAAAAATACACCTTTATTATCAACACTATTGTGTTCTTGTTATAAATTTCCTTCTATTCCTTGGTGCTTCTTCTTTTGACTGCTTGTTTCCTTACTGCTTTTTCGTCCTTTTTTGTTCATGGCTTCTTTTTCTCTTTTCCTTTCCTTTTCCCTTTTTCTTCTTTTTCTTTCTTTCTCTCTTCCTCCTTTCATCTTTCATTTTTTTTCCCGTTTTCTCTCGTTTTCTTCCCTGCCCATATCCCTTCGAAGAAACTTTAATTCTTCTAACTTTCTTCATCTTTTCTTTTCTCAAGACAAATGTCAACTTCCTCTTGGACTCGAAAACAAGGAAGTACCAAACCCACGCATGCGCGCATCATCGTACAGATACTCATCATGCAGTCCATATAACGGTCGTTTGAATCAACCATACGCATGGTGCTCCAAGTATAGAAAACAAGGAGAATGGTTGGCAATAGACTTTGGTGCGATGACCAAAATGACTGGTATCGCAACTCAAGGTCGTAGGAACGCTAATGAATGGGTGAAGTCTTACTATCTGTCATATAGTAAGAAAGGAGTTCACTGGACTCCATACAGAGAAAGACGGAAAACAAAGGTAGGTTTCATGAATGTTAAGAATTCTTTAAAACATGTGTCTCTGTGTTAGAAGAGATTTAGAAGCTGCAGTCAGATTGATGTTAAATTGGACTTCGAGAGCCGAAAACTGAGTTCATAGCTTGTTTTCACAGCTGCCATGTTGGATAAATTCAACTAACGTTTCATCATTAGTGTCTTTTGTCATATCATCCAACATTACGCAATGATTCCATTAACATTCCAGAAATATACAGAAAACTTTCTACCTAACATTCTAGCGCTATTGGCGCGTTATAAGATCCTTAAAGCTCGCGCGTGCAAACATTTTTCAGATACACTGACAAGGTCTTTGTTTAGACCGAAACGTCTGTTTAAAAACTGTAAATTCCACAAGTCAGAGACAATTTATAATTAATTATGGCAATGTCTTTTGATATTTAATTCTCTTGAGAAAGATTGAAAACCAGCACTGGTAATGATATGTGTGTACTTTGTTTGCTTGTTAAATTTATCGAAAGCTTCATTCATGAATAAATGAAGGAAGGAATGAATGGATGGATGAATGGATGCATAGTATAGGGTATATCAAGAAGCTATGGCCTTTTGTTATCCAAACCCTTAGAATGGCATACTAAACCAAGGCATCTTTTACTTCCAAGATATTCCGTGGTAACTACGACCGTTACGTAATTGTAAGACACCATTTTGCTCGTGCGATATCTGCTCGTCTGCTTCGTGTTCACCCGTTAACCTGGTACTCATGGGTATCAATGAGGGTTGAAGTCTATGGCTGCGTCATTGGTATGATATCTATTATCTCTTAGTGGTACAATTCTAAATAGAATACAACAAATGTCATTCCTTTAAAATATTTTAAATTATATAGTGCTCTCCTCTTAACGTATTTGGGGGTAGAATGATTTGCTTATTAATTATTAAAAGAAGGATCAATCAATCAATCAGTATTTATTTCAAACATGTCTAAAGTAAATAAAGCAAAGGAAAGGAAATTAAGGTCCTCAACTCTCTCTCCTCTTACGGCTCAAGCAATACATTATAAGTTATGGGACTTAGCAGTAGCAACAATTAGTGTTCTAAATGGCCCCTTAATTGTTCCATGTGGGCAAGCACGAGCAATGTAATCATACACTGGACAGCGTCCTCATTATCTGGATTTAACACTAACCCTGGCTTGTATTCTACGGGCTACTAGTGATGCAGACAAGGCATACGGTTTAGTACCCTTGTCAGTGAAGACTGGAAACATGAAACCGCACACATGAAGCTCTATCAAACGTCAAGGCATTTGTCTTTTGTCGAGCTCACCTAACATAAGTATGACGTCATGTTCTAGGTCCTCGTTGCAATAGACCATTAGGCATGAGCAATGGAAGGATCCGAGGGTCTGCTATCATGGCGTCATCCATGTTTGATACAAACCACGCACCGACATTGGCTCGACTTAATCTGAGGCGCAGTGGAAGAAAAATGGGAGCATGGAGTGCAAAGATCAATAACCATAACCAATGGCTGAGAATCGATCTTGGAGGACCAAGGTCAGTGGAACGTTAATATATTTGAGCATTTTTTCCCTTCAATGCAACGTGTTGTTTTTATGCTGATAATGCTGATTTTGATACCAAAAATATTCACAAACGTTTTTTTTTTTGTCTGTCTGTCTGTCCGCTTGTCGGTTTTCTACTTGATCTTTGGATTGACTTACATCCTGTAGAGACAGGTTTTGATTTTGCCAAATGAAATAAAGAACAAATATAATTATTAAGGCCACCATAGTAACCATTTCAAGCGATTGGCCCTTTGAGGGCATCATTCATACTCATTCAAGTCTATATTCTGAGGGTAGTAAGACAATTTTAATTAATTTTAATTAGAAAGTTTACAAGGGAGGCTTGTAATGCTATAACGATTAATGTGACCTAACTTGGAATAACGTTTTCGTAAAAAAAGTGGTTAAAAAGTTTAGTGTTCTAATTGTTTAATTTCGATCAATTGACATTTACAGGAAAATCACTAAGGTTGCAACCCAAGGTCGCCAAGATGCTGATCAGTGGGTTACAAGCTACTATCTGCAGTACAGTGTTGATGGAGTCAACTTTGCTTACTACAAACAGAACGCTCACGTCAGGGTAAGAAAATGGATGATGTACTGTGAACTCCATGAAACCTTGCAACTACAATAATAGACAACCAGTAAGCTAATGCATGGACTGCAAAGCATCTGCAAGAGGCGCCTTCACGTGCTTACAGTTCGATCTCTTTCGTGTGGTGTAGTGACTAGCAGTAACAAGTTTTAACTGAAATAGACCCCTTTCGAATTCCAAATTACCGCTGTGTTTCGTGATTACAGACTCATTTGCACAGGGTTAGCCTCGAGTTTGTGCAGAATATTCACGTGTTCCAGTCAAGGTCCGTCGAGTTTCAAAACTGTTTGTATTGTTGAAGTTGTGCATTCTTTACTTTACCGTTGGTATTTGTGAATATTCAAACACTGATACGAGGCTAAACCTGTGCAAATGAGTCTGTAATCAAGGAGCACAGCGGTAATTTGGAATTCGAAACTGGTCTATTCTTATTTCATTTTAGTTTATATATAGGTTTTAAAGTATTTGTTCAACAAAGCCACTTTTTCACCAAACAAGATGGATTTTGGATCCGTTCTTGTCTTGAATTAACTAATAAACTAAGTTTTGATTTTTAATATGATAAAAAACGTCAGACCTGGCCCTACAAAGGGGTGTTAATGATTTTCTTTTCATTCCAGACATTCCAAGCCAACAGGAACAGAAATGGCATCGTCACTTATCGACTCTTCCCACCAATCAAGGCTCGTTTTGTTCAGTTTATACCACGTGGATGGCGAAGTCATATCTCTATGAGGGTTGAGCTTTTTGGATGCCGAGCACGTAAGTAACTTCCTGTTAAACACTTTTGTTAACTTAGCAAGGGTACGCAAAACGACGCCCTATGATTTGACGCACTTAATACACCAGTTTCACATTCGATGCATACCGCTGTTTTTGAAGACTACAGACTCATTTGCACAGGCTTACCTTCGTTTAAGTCAGCTATTCACAGATACCATTAAAAGTCCGTGGGATTTCAAAACATTGGTATTGTTCAATCTTTACATTAAAGTTGACATTTTCAAATGGTTTACTCTTAAGCGAGGCTAAGCCTGCGGAGATGAGCCTGCAGTCTTAAAACACAGCGGTATTTACGGAATTAGTAAAGGGACTATTCGACCATTTCTTTATGGTTTCATGTTCCTGTTGCCAGATTCTTGTGATATGCCTCTTGGTGTTGAAGACAAGCGCCTTCGTGACGGTGCCATGACAGCATCCACTTTCTACACCGGTTCCCTGGCACCAAAATACGGAAGACTCTATCACATTTACTCTTGGTCAGCCAGAACGAAAAACAGAAACCAATGGCTGCAGATATATTTCATTATCAAAACTCGCGTCACTGGCGTTGCTACACAAGGAAGACATGTTAGTACTTGTTTTTCGCTCGTCTTTTGTAACTATATTTATCTGAGATAGGGGTAGCTTGAAGCATCACGCCAAGGTTTAATGTTCCACAGTAAAATCTTAGTATTACTTAGTAGTTTAAATAGCGTTGTTCAGGTAAACGTTTGTTACCTCTTGAGCACGCACCCACACATTTGTTTCGAAGCCATTCCAAGTTGGGGGGAGGATTAGACCCCATTGTGGGACTGTTTTAGAGGACTGTATGTTTACTAAAACCGTCCCAAAATACACTGCAATGCCAAGAATAGTTGAATTTGTAAAAGCATTTATGTGAAAATTGAGAACAAATACTGACTTTTTATCGTCTCCAAATCGTTTGGGTATTTTTATATTAGATTGAGATATTTCCCACCTCTTAAGGTCTATGAGGTAAAATAAGAATTGGATAGTCATCAAGGATATTTGATGCTTGACCTCTTAAGATCTATAAGATAAAATAAGAATTGGATAGTCATTAAGGAAATTTGAAAAAAAGAATTGGATATTTGACCTCTTAAGATATATAAGGTAAAATAAGATTTGGATATTCATCAAGGACACGTTAAAATATACAATAAAAACATCAATGCTGAATTTTCTTTGTAAAAAACAGAATGCTAACCAATGGGTTAAGAAGTATACTTTGGACTACAGCATTGATGGACGTCGCTTCCAGACATATAAAGCAAGAGGTGCTAATAAGGTAAATAAACAGTTTGATTTATTTCGCATCCCATTTATGAGTAATGAATTTTGAGTTATTCCTGATTTGTAAGGCAAACTCTTATAATATACTGTGGATTCCCATTGATAATTGCAATGGGTGTACGTATTTGGCTGGTCCAAGCAAAAGTAAAAGCAGCGCGCTGGGGGGAAAAGCAGGCGTAATAATGCAGTGCCTGTATTGAGTTCTGTTTTAGTTTTTTTTTTGTTAGAATATTTCACAGAAATAAATGGTCTATTTTGCAACTCAAACCGAGATGACATTTTTATTTTCGGGAGAGTAAATTCCAGTCAGGAAAAATCTAATTCGTTCGTAACCAAGACATTTTTTCTTGATAATTATTCATCTTCAGGTTTTCAACGGAAACAGTGATCGTCACAGTGTCGTATTTAACGAGCTGACCAGACCAGTGACTGCTATGTATGTACGCTTCAGACCATACACTTGGTATGGATGGATCTCAATGAGAGTAGAACTCTATGGCTGCCCACTGGGTGAGTGTCGTGAATTGCTAGCTATTAAGCCGCATGCGTATTCCTTACACAACGGTTCCTTATACAACGTTATGTGCAATAGGCCTAATTCGCTTTTTTCCCATATCACACCACGTGTCATTCCCTAGAGTACCATTCTTTTGTTTAACGGTTGCATCTGAGAATATCCATGAATATGGATACATTTCAAACAAAGAATCTTTTTTCTCGAAGAAAAAGTAAAAAAGTCTCTGAAAAACCCCGTTTACACTAGCGAATTTTGCGGCGATTTTTGCTGAGATTTTTTTGCGATTTTGTTCATAACAAATAATGGTAAAGAATTTACTTGTAAATTTTTTTCGGGATACCAAGATTTTCCTAGACGAATGTCTCCTTTGAAGGATGAGACAAAAGATTTCATATTACTGAAAATTGCCACAAACATCGCAGCAAAAATCGCCGCAAAAATCGCCAGTGTAAACGGGGCTAAGAGATAAAACTTCACGCTCAAGTGGATTTGAAAGTTAATTAATTCTCGAAACCAATGTAAATTTTCAATTTGAGTCATTTGCACCTCAATTCAAAATCAAAAGACAATTGTTCAACTTTACGTTTTTTATCAAAGCTTGACTTCTTTCTTTCAGCCGGAGTTTGTAACTCTCCGCTTGGAATGCAAAGCAGACGAATCCGTAACAACAAGATTACTGCTTCTTCGGAGTATAACAAGAAACATAGAGCAATAAGTGGACGACTTGGATCAAATTCTTGCTGGATCGCTAGGTAATTATTATTTACACTATGTTGCACTATATTTGATAAGCTATTTCCTTATTTGCCGAGGTTTTAAATGCTACGTCATTCGTAAGAAAATCGATTTCTGGGTGACGCCATTCATAACAAATGATTTATGAATCAAAGCAAAAAGCAGTAATGTGAAGATTTTTTTTTTGCAAATTTCGAGTAGCTCACTTGATTGGGCAATAGTTTTTTTAAATTTAACCTTATATTTCTAATAATAATTTTGAAAAGAATTTTCTGTAGGCTATCGGTAGGGGCAGCGTCATGATCTTAACAACCAATGTGCAGGAGCACGAATCTCTAGCACAATAAAGCATGATGGGAAAACGATAACTTACGCTTTTTCAGTTCCTCTAAAAATCCCTCTGACAATTTTTCCTTTGAAATTGTATATTGAAATGTGAGTACTTCAAAAGAAGAAAATAATAGTGTTTTTTTAATAACAGTGATTCCCTCGTTCTGATTTGTGAATTACTCTTTTTCCCAAAGTGCTTTGTGCTAGAAATTCGTGCTATTGCACATTGGCTATCAATCAGTTACTTGTTATACTTATTACATATACTTATTACGTGCTATTATGGCCTTACGGTTCTCTTGTAAATGCATGCAATGTTGTAAGCAATTGCTTTTGTGACTTTAGAATACGCAACAGCTACCAGTGGTTCATGGTTGACTTCGGTCGACCAATGGATGTTACTCAAATAGCAACCCAAGGCAGGGTACATCATAACCAATGGGTGAAGACTTACTGGTTGTGGTACAGTCAGGATAGAATCCACTGGGAGAAGTATAGATCAAGAAATTCTATCAAGGTCAGACTCATTCTATGTTTTATGTTTGAGGATATTTGCGGTCGCGCATAAAATTGCCAACTCATTATATACTCGATATCCTGTGATTCTCGAGTGGTCAGGAATGAAACATTTGGAGTCGAGGCTTCGTAAAACAATAACAATAACAACAAATTGTTTATTGGTCGATCACTCAACCAGGATATCAAACAAAAAAGGTTGACAATGGGATCGTGTGTTTTTAATGGAAAATTAAGTAAATGATGATACAAGTTGTTTTCCCATCAATCAAAAGTGGCAATGTGATTCATGAAATTTATTTATTAAAGCTGATAATGTATAACAAGAAAAGGCTAACATGCCCTTTTGTAAACCTAAAAGAAAATTCATTACTTGAATAAAGTTCCAAAAAAACATTTGCTTCACAACAACAAAAAAACTACTTTTTGATGCAAGTAGATTTTAAAAATGGTGTTTCTGTGATTCTGCTTAGAATAACAAGAATTGATGATATTGATATAAGAACTTTTGTATAATAAATCTGAACAATAACGAAATATTATTATTAACAATGTCATTTACAATTTCAGACCTTCCAAGCCAACAAAGATAGATATAGTATTGCACTAGTACCGCTTAACCCGCGCATCAAGGCTCGCTATCTTCGAATCAACCCAAGGAGTTACTATTCGTGGATATCTATGAAGGCTGAGTTTTACGGCTGTAGGGCTGGTAAGATTTGTAAACAATTCTAGATCTATTTTTAACTACTTTTATTCTCACAATACTTCACAATAAACAGTACAAAATTGCTTTGCTTCTGTAAGAAGAGGTGTATTATAGGATAGGCATTCGTTTTTTATCTTTCTTAAGCTTACACTTTGGAAGATAGGATGCATAAAATAATATAATAGAACCCTTGCATTCGACGTCAAAGCAGCTCAATTTAGCAATTCTCATGAGAATTGGAACCTATTGTTATGTCCTCCAAACTGAGCTGATTTCCGACGTGCTGCGAGGGGTCAATTGACTTTTAATAATAATTGACAATTATCGGCTGTATGTTTTGCCAGATCCTTGTGACATGCCTCTTGGTGTTGTTGATGGTCGTGTAAGCAAAGGATCCATGACCGCTTCATCCATGTATTCAACAAGCTACGCACCATGGTTTGCACGCCTTCAGTCACCACGATACTGGCTATCAAGGCACAACAACAGAAACCAATGGCTTCAGATTGACTTAAGAACATTGAGCAGACTTTCAAGGGTTGAAACGCAAGGTCGTCCTAATGCTTATCAATGGGTAACAAGTTATTCGCTGTCATACAGTACGAACAGAGTGCGATTCTTTGCTTACACCGAGTACAAACGAACCAAGGTAATACAATGATTAGAGCATTTATTTAGAATGAAATTGTGACCACTTTGGACCACGTTAGATATGGATCAAACTATGAAATAATCACTTATATTCCTATATGTATAGGTGTTCTTGGGCAACTTTGATAGATTCTCAGTCGTGACCCACCGATTCCTGCGTCGATTCAAAGCCCGATTTGTACGAATTCATCCACGAACCTGGAAATCCCATATCGCTATGAGGGTCGAGTTGTACGGCTGTAGACTTGGTAAGAGCCTTCCACCGAAAATTTAATAAATATCTATGAAACATATATATTTTATTTACCTTCCACGAGGTCCAGATATGGAGACGCTGTGCCCGAGGTGTTGAATTTACGGACCGAGAAGTTGTTTCAGTGATTAATAGATTTTAAGGATAATTTGCTTGGACGTCTGCTCATGAAATTGCTAACTTTTCAGGTCACCTTTGCAACAAACCGCTTGGCATCCAGAGTGGACGACTAAAGAACCGTGCCATCTCAGCCTCTTCAAGCTGGAATGCCCGTCACGGGCCATTCCTCGCAAGACTACACAGACAACGAAGAGGTAGCTACGCGGGAAGCTGGTCAGCCAAGTATAATAACTACTATCAATGGTTAATGATTGACTTTGGTCGGGCTACTAAGATCATTAGGGTTGCCACTCAAGGACGACAAGATTCCAGCCAATGGGTTAAGACCTATTGGTTGTCATTCAGCCAGGATGGAGTCAACTTTGTCTATTACAAAGAGGGTTCGGGAAATAAGGTTAGATTTTCAGGATCATCCTAAACAAACGTAGAAAGATATGATTTATTGTATTTTATTTGCTTTACGGTCACAAACTCAGTGACACAGCCAGTGGATAGTTAGTGCAGTTTTCGTATGACAGTGAAAAGTTAACGGCACGAACACGGTCGTGACACGGCAAGGGATACGCCAGACAAATCACATTGCACGAGAATTTACTCTCCATCCAATCAAATACCCGGAACACGGCATAAACACGGCGCGGACACGGTTACGCCACGGTCATGCCAGACCAATCACATTGAGCGTGGAAAAATCAACCAATTAAAATTCTAGAAAGCATTATGGTCACGGCACGTCACGCTTACGGCACTGAGCTTTTCACAGTCATACGAAAACTGCTCTAAATACTGTGGACGGCTTAACTTGAAGAATTGCATTTTAACAAAATCGTTTTAAATCTGGTTATTGGATTTTCACAATTACAATTGATATTTAATGATGGTGAAATAAGTAAGTATTTAATGCTTCAAAAAGCACGTTGTCAAATAGAACTACAGCTACGGTCAGATCATTGTTGTTGTTCTTCATTTTCTTAGGCGTTCCGAGGTAACCGAGACAGAAACACCGTGGTATCCAATAACCTTTCACCGCCAATCAGAGCTTACTCGGTTCGAATCCACCCACGAAGCTGGTATAGCCGTATATCAATGAGAGTTGAATTATATGGCTGCTTCATAAGTAAGTGCTCTTTCGCTAAAATATAAAAATGGGTGGAGTTGGCATTGCAGTGCATTGTGGGACTGTTGTTGGAGACATATTTCCAAAATGTCGTCTATTTCCTTAAGCAATCCCAATTTGCACTGCAATGCTGTTAAGTTTGCCATTGTCTAGCAACCTTTTTTGCTTTAAATTTTCTATACCTTTTTTGAGGTTTAATTTTGTTTTAAAAATCACTATCCCTGTGCGAATTGCAAAGATAAATGCCATCTTAAAGATCAAAATGTGTACTCAATAAGTATATATATGTGTGTCCTACAAAATCATTTTTACAAAGTTAAATCGAATATTATTACATGGTACCGAAATGGAACTTATGTTTATAATTTGAGTATTTAATTTCTAGCACTATAAGTCAAACATTCCATTCCCTATTTGAATTACAATATGTCAATACAATATCTATGACATACAATATCTATCTTGACTTACAAATTAATTCTAGATAAGTGCTTGCTACCGGTTGGAATACAAGATAAACGCATACCAGATGGAGCATTCACAAGTTCTTCAATGTACAATTACAAACATGGACCAGAACGAGCTCGTCTTCACCAGCCAAACGACGGTAGAGGTATTGGAGCCTGGGCTGCCAAGTATAACAACAAAAAGCAATGGCTGCAAATCGATCTGGGTGCTGTATCGACACTTACTGGTATTGCTACCCAAGGAAGACATGGGTCCAATCAGTGGGTTACTTCATATTATGTAACGTACAGTCGCAACTGTCAAACGTTTGCAAAATACAGAGAGAATGGAAGAACAAGGGTAAGACAAATTATTTCACACAGCTGTTCAATATTAATACCTTTTTAGTTGCAGCGTAGTTTCACAAGAAATTTGGTTGTGTCTCCACTCTGAGAGAAAATCTTTGTGGAAACAAGGCATCTTAGCTTTGTATTCAATGCAGGCTACCCAGTGTAATGGCAGTTTAAGGACTAGTTGGGTTAACTGGGTCCGCTTGATTATTACTGCTCAGTTGATAAGCATAGCAAATGAAACATCCATAACAGACTTATCATACACTAGAATTGCAGGCTACCCAGCATGGCAGTTTAAGGACTAATAGACCCCATCACAGTTCCCTGCTCCATCTTGAAAGGTAGCCGTGCCTTTGCATCGAAACGAGACGAATGGCGGCCTTGCAATGATAGAGCCCTTTTTAACACCTTGGACAATTATTCACATGTCTCTATCATTGCAAGCTCACCGTTCGTCTCGCTTCGATGCAAAGGCACGGCTACCTTTCAAGATGGCGCAGGGTACTGTGAAGGAGAGTATTTCGTTAACTGGATGCCAGTGATTATTACTGCTCAGTTGATAAGCATAGCAAATGATTTCATAAATGAAAAACTTAGTTTAGAAATATCCATAATAGATCGGCCCTGCAGCAGAAAAAGAATCATATCCCCAAATATTGTGAAATGTTGTGAACAATTATGTACTCGGTAGCGGCAAGCGGCAGGCTGCACAATTTGTTGGTTTTTTTTTTCGCTGTTGTCAATCATACTTAATCAGTACGTCGGTACCTTTTATGTTCTTGACTGGGGGCAGTGAAAAAACAATTTCACAACAAGCCGTTGAAATGCCTGACTTCGTAGAATATCGAAAATCGTTTTAAAAGATTTAATTCTAGAATTTGAAAAATGATGTGTTTCAAACTGTGGGACAATAGGCAAATAATCATAAATGCATTTTTGTTACCATTTCATAAACTATTTTCTCCCTGATGTTAATGATATGTACTCATACGTGTTCATAACTTGTAGGTGTTCCGTGGAAACTTTGACATGTACACAACTGTGGCGTATCGCTTCTTTAAACCTCTGAAAGCCCGATGCATGCGATTCCATCCACTCACATGGAGAAGCCATATTTCGATGAGGGTTGAAGTCTATGGCTGCGTACCAGGTAATTAACAAAATCATTAGTTATTGTGTCATTGTTACCACAAACACCTTATAAGCAACTTTTTTTTTATTTGGTGGGCTGAAAAATCCATAATTTCAAGAAGAAAAGTGACCACACAGTTTTGCAAATTTTCTCGATTCTGATTGGCTGGCATGTTCTCTCAGATCTGCTGGAGGCAGCAAATGGTACACACTACGTTGAATTCAAGGTTTCAGAGAAAACGCATTACCATTCCGCGCTTAACAAATTCTCTTCGTTGCACTAATGATATGCTATCTTAGAAATTTGGGCTAGACTATAATTTCAAGCTTTGCAAATTGAACACACACAATATCTAATTCACTAATATTTCAACTATCCAATATCCTCCTCAAGTCTTATGTTATGCAGTTAAAGAGGTTTTGTTTTCTTTATTCAGCACGTCCATGCAGTAGTCCACTTGGAGTGGCAAATGGTCGCTTGTCTAATCGTGCTATTACTGCATCTTCTTCCCTTAATGCTGCCCATTCACCATACCTGGCTCGTCTGCGACGAACCAAGACCAAGCGATACTCCAGCTCTTGGGTCTCCAGACGCAACTCTCACAGTGAATTCATTCAGGTATAAGTTTCAAAAATACTTAATATATGCGAAGATATAATGCATGTAAACATATTTCGTGAAAATGCTTCTTCAAAATGTTTTTTATCAAATTCATAGTTCCTTTAAACAAATAAATTAACCTAAAGTTTGAAACACCAAATTTTGAATGAACGTTAAAAAAAGTTTTTAAATTTCAAGGTTTCGCATAAAAACTGTTTTCGTTTAATTATAGTATTTTTAAAATATATTTTTTTTCGTGCCACCTATTAAAGTCAATAATATTTTTGCAAAGTCTTCATTTTAGCCTTAAATCCACCCTCTATTCTTATCGTGATTGATAAACCTATGATATTTTTACAATTACTTGCTTTAAGTTCGATTTCGGACGAGTAATGAGATTCACTGGTATGGCAACCCAAGGAAATGAAGACGCCAACTGGTGGGTTCGATACTTCTACCTCAAGCACAGCTTGGATAATGAGCTGTTTGAGTTCTATAGCTCAGGATCATCCATCAAGGTATGAGAAAAGCATAAAATTTAATATCAAAATTCAAAGTGCACGAGCACGAATCTCCAGTACGGGACATGAACGGGACTTGAACTCGTGGCCTGAAGCTTAATGGGAAGCTGAGTAGTTATGCTTTTGCGGCTTGCCTCTAAAAGAATCATCTGACAAATTTTTCTTCGACATTTGTTATGTAAATCTTTAAGTATTTCAACAGTCGCAAAATAACAGAGTATTTTTTTCTGGCAGATCCTTTCATTTCTTTGTTCCATGTTTTCAATATTCGGTTTCCCAGAGTTTTAATATGAGATTTGATGGGCATTGTCTTTTGCTCTATAACAGAAAGACAATGATATTAATTTCCGTATCTGAAGCTGATTTTTTTCTGTATCTTTTCGTTTTCCATAGCAATTTGCTGCAAACAACGATCGCTCAAGTATAGCCACCATCTCCTTCAGGCAACCGTTCGTCGCACGAGTCATTCGAATATATCCAAGATCATGGCACGGACGCATCGCTATGAGGGTCGAGTTCTATGGCTGTATTGCGAGAGGTATGGGAACCATAGATAACAAAAAAAATTTCTTCTTTTCTTTGTTTACTGCTCCAACATCTCCGACATCGGTTTTTCCTCCCTCCTCTCAAATCAATTCTTACTAATCCAAACTGGTACCAAGAGCTGTGTACCGGGGGTCATACATGGACTGTATACAGTGGCGGATCCAGGATTTTTCAAAGGGGGGTTCCGTTTCTTAAACTGTGTATAATTCTCTTTTGTTTAGTCGATGTTCGACAAAAGAAAATTGGCTCTAATCACCTAATTTACTATCTAGTAACGGACCAAGCTGTAATAACACGACCCAACGCAAAACTACTAATATTTTTTTATTAAAATTCATATAAGACATATTTCTATTACCTAAAAGATCAAACCTTCAAGGGGGGTTCCGTGGACCCCTTCGCCCCCCCCCTGGAACCGCCACTGGTGTTAAACAAGGCTGTATGCTGAGCCCTACGTTATTTAATTTATATCTTCACGATCTGCCTGACTCATTAAATTCGTGTAACAACAATGATGTAATGCTGAATGGCAAACCGATTAGTACTCTTTTATATGCAGATGACCTGGTTCTGTTCTCTAAATCTGCTAAAGGGCTTCAGAAATATCTCGACAAGCTAGAGGCATTTTGTGAACAATCAGGCTTAACAGTTAATATAACAAAGACAAAAGTGATGGTTTTCAATAATACAGGGAAGACAATGAATAACTTCCAATTCTATTTGAACAAATCTAAACTAGAAAACGTTAAATCATATAAATATTTAGGATTAAATTTTACAACCTTTGGAAACTTTACGTTTGCAAAACAAGAATTAAAAAAAGCTGCATTAAAGGCACTATTTCAGATGAAAAAACAAATGGGTGAATTTTTCACATCCAATATCAAATTAACTATAAAACTGTTTGACTCGCTTGTTACACCAATACTTCTATACGCAAGTGAGATATGGGGTATCGAAACATTAAGCACCAAAGACCAAGAGCCCATGGAACTTGTTCATTTGAAATTTTGCAAAATGCTCCTCAAGGTGACAAAGAATGCTAGTAACCTTGCATGCAGAGCTGAGTTAGGAAGGTTTCCGTTAAAATGCAAAGCATGCAGTAAAAGCTTTAAATTCTGGCATAAAATTATAAAGTCGGAACTACACCCAAAAAAACTTTCAGCCGAAGTCTACCAAGATATTAAAAATGAAACTAAAAAAGCCTTTTGGAGCATAAAAATTAAAACTACTTTAGAACAACTCGGATTGGGGATAATTTGGATGAAACAAAATGAACTTTCTCCAAGATGGTATGAATATGGAAAAATAATAACTCAAAGAATATATGACATTGAGAGGCAAATTTTATGGAGTAATCTCCACAATGATGAAAGGAAAGACGACAGACATAAAAATAAACTCAGAGTCTTTCGTCAGTTCAAAACGGATTATAACTTTGAAGAATATTTAAGTCAAGTCACCAATATTAAGCACAGAGTGGCGCTTACAAAATTAAGAATTAGTAACCATAAGCTTGAAGTAGAAACGGGGAGGTATAAGAGGCCTTATCTCATTTACGATGAAAGGATTTGCCCAGTGTGTAAGTCGGGAGTAGAAAACGAAAAACACTTTCTAGTTTGGTGTCCACTATATGACTCTCATAGAAACGACTTAAGAGAGTTCATAGAAAAAAACACCAGCATTAATTTCAACAATATGAGCGCTGACAGTCGTTTTATGTTCTTAATCAATTCAAAATCAGCGTCTCTACAAAGAGCCATATCAGCATACATTCATCAATGTATGCTGATACGTGAAAATGAATTAAGAAAATTACCTAATACATAGTATATATATATACCTATAATATATTTGGAATCAAACACTCATGTACTATTAGTATAAGGTGCCAAATAAAATTGTATTGTATTGTATTGTATTGTAGCGGCTGCCAGAGGCGCCTTCACATGCTTTCAGTTCGACCCGGTTGAGCTGTGCCACTGCTGACACTTTGCGGTGGTGATTAGCTATGACAAGTTTTTTATCCTTGTAGTATGCTCCAACCGTGTTTATATTTATCAAGATTTTAACTAGGATGCGCGATATATATCTCAATATTTAGACGTCATTGCAGTATCATGGTTACTTTTTAAAGAGAATAACTTAAAAGTTCTAACGCTTCCTAAGAAATGCAAAAAAAATCGTTTCAGTTCTCATGGTACTCTTGAAAACATCTATAGTTTTATCCACACAGTAAGAGAACCTCGACAATTCTTGGAGTGCAATAATGTGACCAAAACCTCCCTTGAGATGAAACAGCCACCATGTTGGTTGATAATAATAGAAGCTCAATGAGGAATGCTTCGTATAGTCAACCAACATGGTGGCTATGATGTAACATGCAACCCAGGAAAATGATTTTTAAATTGAATTATTAAAATCATTTCTTGGTCAAACCGAAGTTAAGTCACATAATTACTTTTCATAACAGTGCATTGCAACCTACCAATGGGTGTGGCATCAAGGAAAGTACCTGACCAGCTGATGACTGCCTCTAGTAGTCATGGAGGTACCTGCCTCCCTAGATATGGTAGACTGTCTAATGCTGGCTATGCATGGTGCTCGCGTCACCGAAATAACAAACAATGGCTACAGGTAATGCCTTGTAAATAATATCTCATCCGGCAATAGTAAGGCTTCCATGGGTTATTATTTCATCTGTTCTACTACGCGTAAAGAAAACGAAGAACTTTTCAACTTCACAATATCTCAATATCTCACAGGGGGGGGGGGGGGGGGGGGGCATTCCACGACATTTAAAGCTATGTAAAAGCAAATTTAAACACAGGTTCAATTGGATTTTTTTTATAACTATGAAGTTATATTTCCATGTTTTTCTTGCTTTTCTTGCAATTTTTCAAACCTTTTCTTTCTTTCTGTCTTCCAGCTTTTCTTCTTCCTTTCTTTCTTCCTTCCTTCCTTCCTTCCTTCCTTCCTTCCTTCCTTCCTTCCTTCCTTTCTTTCTTTCTTCCTTTCTTTCACTCGTTTTTCCTTACATGAGTGTGAAAATTATTTCAATGTAATTCTAGTTACATTATTCAAAAAAGTCTTAGAGAAGAAGCATGAGAAAAATATGGTTAAATATAAATGATGATAATAATTCCAAAACATAAATAAATAATTCCCCCTTGAGAATTACTACACATGACGTCTTTCTCTCTTTGTAAGATCGATTTTGAAGGTCTGAGTAGAATAAAGGGAATAGCCACACAAGGAAGACGTAATGCTAACCAATGGGTGAAGTCGTACTATATCACGTATAGCAAAGATGGTTCAAGATTTGTTCCCATAAGAAAGGGTAGATCTGTGAAGGTAAACATAAATATGACAAATAAACGAATACATATAATAACGGCGTTCATAATTACAGTTATTTCATACCCACTCACAATCCTGAAATGTGATTGGCTCTCAGCAATGCGATTCCCAGTGCGATTTAACAATCAAATCGCTCTGTTTTGAAGAGCCAAAAACATTGCAGAAAGCATACCATTTGTTGAACAGGTCACGCTAAGCGGTCGTGAAACCAGTCGTTTGATTTGAGAACAAATTGCACTCCACTCAGTTCAATTACCATTATATTATAAATATCATTTCAGTAAATTAAAAAAACGTTGTGCGCTGCTTATTAAAATTTTAATATTCGTGATTCCTCATTGAACGAAACTTGTCTATCCAATGCAATTCTAGTCATTTCAATTTGGATGCTCAATCATATCCCAGGCCGGGTTTTCACAATGCATTTTTTTCCAGTATAATTTTGAGAACTTCAAACAAATTAACTTATGATTTTTTTTCCCATAGATCTTCCGTGGAAACCATGATCGATATATCACCGTAAAGCACAAGTTCTCTCGACCAATATCCGCCAGATATGTTCGTGTGCATCCTGTCAGTTGGTATGCGTGGGTATCCATGAGAGTAGAGTTCTATGGATGTGCGATAGGTAAGAAAGATACCACGTGACATTAGTGTTGTCTGCCTATTTGTTTGCTTACTTGCTTGCTAATTCTCTTAAGGCTTTGATTTGAAGATCTTATTAACTTTTCTTGTGATTTCCAGGCCCTCGCTGCAACAAAGCCCTAGGAATGCAACGTGGATTACCAAGCCGAATGATCACAGCCTCCTCAGAATACAACCGTTACCATGGCGCATCACGTGGTCGACTCCACGCAAGGCGTGCAGGCAGATACATCGGTGCATGGTCTGCAAAAATCAGCAACCATTACCAATGGCTCCAGATTTCATTCCCTAAACTCATGAGAATTGTAAAGATCGCCACCCAGGGACGACAGGATTTCAATCAATGGGTTCGAAGCTATCGATTCTTCTACAGTACTGATGGCGCTCACTTTGCCGTCTATAAGAAGAATGGAAACATTAAGGTAAGGTTTACACTATTTATCTGTCGGAAATATCTAAGATAATGTCAATTTAAATCTTTCAGTAAGACAATAAAATCCGAATGTTTTTTTGAGAATATCTAGCTTTTTCACAATCATTCAATCGAGGAATCGTACAAATTGCCTTTGCGACAAATTATTTTATTTCGCCGCTACGCTACCTGTGCGTCCCTTAGCTTTTCGATAACGGCAAGCAAGACGTTTACATGACATTTCATAGCCACTTAGCTGTATAAATTGCCGGAATATTTTCTGAAACGATTCTAATTGTCATCCATTAACACTTATTTTGTTGCGATGACGTTCCCTGCATGTTGCTAAAAGCGGTTTTAAAATATTGATGCTTAGTATGCGACTCATTCATTCTTAAGCCAGATGTTCTATAGATCTTGGTTTTGTTTTGTAGTACTTTACAGGAAATAAAGACAGAAATACCGTCCAGGCCAACAGGTTGTTCCCATCAGTCATAGGAAGAGTCTTCCGAATCGCCCCTCATTCATGGTATTCATACATTTCCATGAGAGCTGAGCTTTACGGATGTCAAATCAGTAAGTAATTTTGAAAAGTATAAGAAAATGGCATGTTGCTCCTCCAATCAGAATACAGCTTTTCGGTTTGAAAAAAAAATGCATATAAAAAAAACGACTTCTTGTAAAGATTATTCTTGCAATTTTTTTCGTTGAAAACGCTGCTTGTTGCAGACAAAGCAGGTTTTGAATCACATGTTTTCTTTCCAATAGTGGCTGAGACGAAAATGCGTCGCTACTTAAAGGGTCTATTCTATTTGCCAGTCTTTTAGTGTACCAACAGTTACGTAAAAACATTTCACCAAGCAAATGGATGTTATAAATTGCAGGTAACTGTCAAGCTTCCATGGGAGCCGAAGATGGTCGTATTCCTCGTGGTTCGTTCCGTGCCTCGACATTCTACAACGTACACTTGGCACCTTACCAAGGAAGACTTAACAGCATCCGATCTTGGAGTGCTCGCCATAACAATGCAAAACAGTGGCTCCAGATTGATTTGCTTGGTGTTGGTCGCATAACTGGCATAGCTTCCCAAGGAAGACGTGATGCAAATCAATGGGTCACGAGCTATGTACTGTCATACTCACATGGTCATGTCTTCCGTGTCTATAGAGAGGGAGGACGAGTTAAGGTAATGCCACGAAGATCATACTCACGTAATTTATATTAGCCTAGAAAATCTGCAATTTATCTTCCTTTTGGATTGCCAAATATTTTAAGACATTTCCAAGCGTAAAACAACTAATCAAGGTCTTTGTTACATAAAAGAAAAAACTATCCGCAGTCAGTTTTAAACCTGGTGTTAAAATTCAGCGTTTTTAAAAAGAATCAAAAGAGATTATGGGGGTAACGCCATAAGACGCCCAAATTGGTGTTCAGTTTAAGAAAAGTCATTGAGTGTCGTTATCTTCTTTTAAAGATCTTCCGCGCCAACTCCGATCGCAACACCGTAGTGTACCATCGTCTTCAAAAAACTGTTGTATCTCAACGCGTTCGTGTTCATCCCAAGAGATGGCGAAGTCATATTTCGATGCGAGTTGAGCTGTATGGATGCCTAAAAGGTAATTTGTTCGATTATTTATTTAGGCTGCTAATAAGCCCGGCTGAAAATTGTTGCAGGGTCCTGAGTGGATACCACTATCCGTTGGATAAATCCTTTATCCAGTTGATAAAATGATAATTCTGCTCAGTCAAGTTATTCACTTGATAATAATTTTTCCACAAGATAGCGCTCTCTACTCTTCGTGCAACTGGGTCCTGTCTTCATTTTACGGATTCGATAAATATTCCAGTTTCAGCTGACTTCATTATACTAAGCTTGATTAGTTAGTAATATGGAACGTCTAGCAGGAACAACTATCAATTGAAGGAAACATTGGACTTTAGAGTTATTGTATGTCCATGTCTCAGAATGATGCGTACAATAATTCTTGGCAAATTTTATTTTTTATAATGATTTTAAAGAAATGGCTGACTCCTCCTGCTTTCAAACTAAAATGTTAAAACTATTCTCACTAAAAAACAACATTCGACTCTTTTATTGTCTCATTCAGGTCTCACAGATCTTTGCAATGCTCCTTTCGGCTTACAAAGCGGTCGCATCAAGAACAACCAGATCTCTTCCTCGACTCAACACAACAAACACTTTGCTGCATACAAAGCAAGACTCGGTGGCTCAGGAGGATGGATGTCACGATACACAAACCATAAACAGTGGGTCCAGATTGATCTGCGCCGCCTATTGAAGATTTCTATGTTGTCCATCCAGGGTAACCTTAACCAGAACGCTTTTGTCAGGTTATACAAGGTTACGTACAGTATGGATGGGGCGCATCAGGCTACGGTTCTTGACGACACCAATACAAGGATCCAGGTATGTAAAATAAGTTGGATCACTCATTTGCATGCAGAATGTTTTCATGTTACAATTAACAATTATTCGCCAAAGGCGAAGTGATTATCGGTGGAATGTTAACCGAACCGCGAGTTCTCGAGCGGCGAGGTAAATATTCACCATAATCACTGAACCTGAGGGGAATAATTGTTTTAGTATAATCTTAGACTTGAATATCAGAGAAAAGTGGAAATTCAGGATTAAAAAAAACGTTTTAATATTACTTCCGATCTCAAAAACTTTGGCTAGCCTCATGATCACCGCTTCAGTGGTGATTATCGCCTAAGAATCACCGGTCGCTCGACCAATCACGGCTCGAGAAACTCTATATTCAAGTCTAAAATTATACTAATGTTCAATATTAAGCTTACTGATCATCAAACTTGGAAAAGGGTTTTACAATATTTTATTTGAGTACTGCATGGGTGCATGATCCTTCTTAATTAACTCATTTGCGTTGTAGTCCTGCACTCTACCACTATAAATACCTCTGTGTTTACACATATATGTATGTAATAAGACAAGTGCAGGTATGGGTTATCCCAGGAGAAATGACACATGTAGTACATATAGCGTGTGTGGATGTTCTTTGCTTTTTTGAATACGAAGTAAGAATTATTTCAGGGATAGACGTTGGGTGTTGGGTTCCCTGTGTTACCACGGTTAAACAAAATACTTGCAATAGAGCGTTCTTACTTGACGTCACAGCTGCCATGTTTGTGTACCCAAACAATGCATTTCCTATCCTCTAGGAGTTGAACTCTATTTTTATGCGAAAACTGTGCAGGAATTTTCTATGTTTGGTATACCTATATGGCTGCCTTCTCACGTGAGTGAAAACGCTCCGGCTATTCATGCTCTCGAAAAAAACGGAAAATTAATGATGAACACGCAAAGGTACTATATATTTCTCCTGCAAATGAATGGTTTACTCTATCTGCGACTAAATATTTTGCATCAATTGAAGCGGCAGGATCTAGAAAGAAGAATATTTCATCTTTCTCCTTTGTATGTGTCTTTATTTTTAAAAGGGTTCATTTTGCATTGAGCTTTCAGTACCAATTTTTCCATTCTGTTTTCAGTACTTTACTGGTAATCACGATTCAAAAGGAACAATTGAAACCCGTTCGTTCCGTCCCGCCATTGTTACCCGCTTCATCAGGGTGTACGCCTACAGAAGCTACAGAAGAGACTCCATGAGGCTGGAAATACATGGCTGCAGAGCCGGTAAGAAACCTTATTATACGATATTCTGCTACTGGTATACCTGCCTTGATGCAATTAATAGATTGACTGGGATGACAAAAAGGCAGAAATAACCGTCTCAGTTCATCCTACTCTAATACATACTACCAACCCCCCCCCCCATCCCCCACCCCTCCCCCTAATATAAACCCTTGGATTATGAAACCTCATCGAATTAGTATAAGCCCAAGGCTTATAACGGGGATTTTGCGATATGTATGTAGTAGTAAATAATAGGTAATCGAAACATTGGGATAACATCTTTAAAGAAATGGCACTAAAATAAAAATTAGTGGCAGCCATTAACATATAACATCTAACACCAAGATTCACTTTACAGAACTTCTTTGATAATGCATATAGTATTATTAGTATTATAACAGACATTTTACATTTAAAATTACACATAATCCTGCTATCGATCAAGTTGATAAATCTCTACAATGTTTTTTACAACAGCTCGATGCGACGTGGCTCTTGGTGCAGAAGACTATCGTCTCCCTGACGTCTCCTTCTCTGCTTCTTCGAGGCTCAGTTACACGTACTCATCTCACAAGGCTCGTCTGAACATGCGCAGTTATACCTGGATCGCTAAGCACCGCAATACGTATGTATTGGACCTAATCCAATAATAATAATGTTTTATTATTACGGATGCACCAAATGTGAACATTTGTTTCTGCCCCCCAAAAGGTTTATAAAGATGTTAGAGACCCACAGTTCCTATCGGTCATGCAAGCGCCGTACGACGTTTGTTATTCTCTCCTACAACCTCTTTTCAAATAAGTGTACACATCTATATTAAAACAGGTTATTTAAAATTTGGTTGCATGTTGTATGTTGCATGTTGCATGTTAACTGTTGCATCTTGCATCTTGCATCTTGCATCTTGCATCTTGCATCTTGCATCTTGAATGCCAAGCTTTAAATATATTACATTCACGTGTAAAAGATTTCAGCACAGAAGATAATATTGTTGTGACCTTTCGCTGACCGCCTTACCAATGCCAATAATGCATTTTGGGCTTGATAAATGCAACATTTCACATGCAACAAAACCTGCATTCTTTTACGAAATAGCAGTAAGAAAACTCAACTTTTGAATTTATATATGACTTTGGTTTTCTTCAGCACTAAAATTCACCTTTACGTATAATAATATCTAAAAGGGTTTGTGGAAATGAAATAAGGAAATCCTAAATATTTTTTAATGTTTATTTGTTCGTTTGTTTGTCTAAAGGAAACAATGGCTTCAAGTTGATGTTGGCAACAGGGCAAGAATCATTAAACTAGCAACTCAAGGAAATTACCGATCTAACTACTGGGTCAGAGCGTTTACCCTGCAGTATGGTTCTACGATCGACTATCTGAGGAACTACAAGGAAGGAAGTCGCGTGAAGGTAGGATCGAGCTTAGTATCCTTTAAATATATAAGGGAGTGCATATGTACAGTGTAATATAGGCTTTGCACCATCACGTGCCCAGCCCATATTACAGCTTGGGCTGGCTGTGGTTAGATGGCAGAATAATAAAATCCCTTTGCTCTCGAGAATTGAATTCTTGAAAAGTAAAACGATTGTATTATTCCTACCATCTAACATGGTTGCCGTCATGTGAAGTGGAAACCCTCTATAGACCAAATCCATAGTATTTTTCCATTAGTGTTTCATTTAGTTGAATGAAAGTGTTTGTTTGAGTAATTGTTCTCATAGTCAAAAGTTAATTCTGAGAGTTAACTCTGTGGACGATTTCACTTTTTGAAAAAAAATTTCAAGTTTTGAAAAAATTTCTCATCGTAAATCAAATTTTGGTTCCTTCCCTTGAGCATAAATTTACCCTTTAAACTTGTTTGTCTCATCAGCATGTCCTTAGAATAAACTGAACTTGATGAGCTATAAAACTATAGATCAAAAGAGAATTTCATGAAGGGATGCATCAAGAGGTCGTGACTCAAATATTTATTTATCTTTGTTCAAGGTCTTCCAAGCCAACTATGACCGATCCACAATTGTCTACCAAAATCTTCGTCCAATCTCAACTCGATACGTACGTTTCCGACCAACATCTTGGCAAGGTTATATTTCCATGAGAGTTGAACTTTACGGATGCAGCGCTGGTAAGTTAATGTTTGTTCTTGGGCGCAAAATCTCTCAAAAGAATTAATGACCAAAATGGCCGCCATGTTGGATTATATACAAAATGGTTATCCAAGATGGTGGCTGGGACATTACATGCTGCCTCAAAACAGCTTAAGAGCAAAATGTTTCATTTATATCTGCGCCGAGATTTTTGGTCTAACGTAAATACAATAAGGTCAAATTATAATATATAAAAAAGATAACATTTCAATAGTTATTCATATTTTTTATTCATATTGAACTACAGGTCATTTGTGTAATCGTAAGCTTGGAATGCAAAATGGTGGTATACCAAACGGAGCTATTACAGCTTCTAGTCAGCTTATGACTGGATTAGCTCCATATCTTGCGAGATTGAACCTGAGGAAAATGGGACGTAAATATGGTGCCTGGATACCACAGCGACAAACTTACAATGAGTGGTTACAGGTCAGTGGTGTGGCCATTTTTATTTTATTTTATTTACTTATTATTCTTATTTATTTATTCATTGCTGGTTTCCTTTTGTCAGCGAAAGCTTTGCTTCCATTTAGTTAGCATTTTATTTTCATTTTATTTTCTTCTTTCTTTTCCTTTTTTTTTTTTTCTTTTTCTTTTTCTTTTTTTTTTTTAATAATTAGATTCAATTTTCTATTAATTTCAAATCAATTTCCATTTGGCCCCACCTCTATGAAACATATTTTCGGGAAACGTACTTCACTACGCACTACAGTTGATTCTTTTCTGAATGAATGCAGTTAACAGCCATGTTATTGGTTTTAGATCGATACGGGTCGCTTGTCAAAGATCATTCGTATTGCAACTCAAGGCCGCCAAGATGCAAGACAATGGGTCACTCGATACTATCTGAGTAGCAGTGTAGATGGCGTGCATTTTACAAGATATACGCACAACTCCGTTGATAAGGTAGGAAGTAAAAAAAATTCTTTCTTAACAAAAACATAATTTGAATAATTCAAATATAACAAGATTATAGGATTTTTTTTCTTTGCTTTGTTTGTTATTTGGTTTATGAGAATTGACAGTTTTTTACTCTATGTTTGTTGCCTAGCTATTCTATGCCAATCGCGATAGCAACACCATCAGGTTCCATTCTCTTATCCCAGCCATCCGTGGCCGCTTTGTTCGTGTCTATCCATGGGGATGGCACAGCTACATTGCTATGAGAGTTGAACTGTATGGATGCAAGTTAGGTAAGAGATCATTCATTAGTGGAAATTCCAAGCACCTATTTGCTGTTTTAATACCGAACGTGATTCTTCGTAGTTCAGCGATACAAACAACACTGATATGGTGCTACTGGGACCAAAGTTAGGAAAAATTGCATATAGTTTGTCGTGGACAGATATTTAAAGTGGGCCAATTTTCCGAGATTAAGATATCGCTTGGATGGTGTTACTGATACCTAAGTTAGCAAAGATTATATCTAGTTCGTCATGCATATAAAGATGTTAAAATTGGGCCAAGTTTCCGAGGTTAAGTTAGTGTTTTATGGACCTCTTGCTATGTTCAATACTCACAACAATCAACTCACATGTTGATTCTTGAGAACGGAAGAGAACCTGAAAAAATTTGTCATGGTAAGAATGAGAGCAAATCAAGCAAACTCTATCCATTAGTTGTATTTGCAGGAATCAAACCAGAGACCCCCACATGTATGACTAATAGCTATCCCATTTTTTAGCTTCAAAAACGTGTTGTAATATGTAATTTTTAATTTTCAGAAAAATGTGGTGTTCCGGTTGGTTTACAAGACAGACGTATCCCTGATTCCTACCTTACGTCATCAAGCAAATGGGACGCCAAGCACGGTCCTCAACGTGCTCGTCTCAACCACCGAAACGTTGGCGGTACAGGTGCCTGGTCTTCACGTTATAACAATGCCAAACAATGGCTGCAAATAAGATTGAAGGAGGTGACTACCATCACAGTAATTGCTACCCAGGGCCGATATGATGCCAATCAGTGGGTCAAGAGTTTTGAGCTTGGGTCAAGTTTTGATGGAAGACGATTCAGGATGTATGCTGTTAGAGGAA
Source organism: Actinia equina (assembly GCA_011057435.1). Taxonomy (NCBI): domain Eukaryota; kingdom Metazoa; phylum Cnidaria; class Anthozoa; order Actiniaria; family Actiniidae; genus Actinia; species Actinia equina. The sequence continues at coordinate 676,559 of WHPX01000491.1, read as the reverse complement.
GAACAAAGGTTAGTATAACAAAAGGGGTATTTTTATTTTTATTTCTATATGTTTCTTACAAATTATAAAGGTTATAATGAATTGAGGACTTGCGGTAAGAATTTATGAGACTGACTCTACAACACACAAACCAAGCAGTTGGTGAGATTTCTCAAATATCCCCAAACCACTACTATCTATTTAGTATAGAGGCTTTGCACCATCATGTGAGTCTTTTCCTCTCTAGTAAACTGAATTTTTTTCATGTAAAGATTAGACCAGATTCAACTCTTCCTGCCTCCTGTCATGGCTGCCATCACGTGATGGTGCAAAGCCTGTATTTTCAGTCTCAAATACACTTGAAAAAATGTAGTTAAACGCATGTTTATTTCTAAAAATGAAGGAAAACTATTTTACTCTCCTGAAGAGTGATATTTATTGGGGTTTCCTCCAAATTCCTGCTTCTGGTTTATCCCGGCATTCACGCCATAATTCAACATCCTTTGTGATTTGACATGTCGTTTTAGTGTCTCTAAAACCAAATTTTTAATTGATGTTATTTTGATTCCAGCGTTTTACAGCAAATTATGATCGACAAACAGTTGTTAACAACCGTTTGAGTCCAAGGATGAAAGCACGTTACGTTCGAATCTACCCCAAGTCATGGCACTCACACATCTCCATGAGATTCGAGTTGTATGGATGCAGCCCAAGTAAGTGATGGATTACTTAGTCATTGTTACACTTAAGAGGGCATGTCAGTAAAAATCGAACAAGAAGCGGCCACGGTTGAAAAAATCGATTTTGCTCAAATTTTGTCCAGATGTGCTTTATTATATCACAAAATGCACTGCATAGTTTTTTAAGGAAAAAATATTTTTATTTTTGAGAAAATGCCGTTTTAAAAAGTCCTCCCGAAATCGCCATTTTAGCGGCCAAAATTTGCGTTGAGTTTACAGAGCGAGTTCAGTACAAAAATCGATTCTAATCAACTTAAAACCCCTAAAACCGTGTTCTATGCTATCTAAATTTCCGGTTACGTGACTTACAGGAAATTTGAGTTACTTTTTGCGACATAAATAATCTTAGCTTTAAGAGTCGTGATTCTAGGTGATTGACGATATCCCCCAAACAAAATCGATTGTCACCATGCGATAAAGCTCCAAATCCAACAAGCTTCCGAGGGTTAGTTCTTTAAGAAACAAGCTTTCAATTGATGTAAACATTTCTTTGGGCAAACAAATATTTGTTACGCGACGGGTCATTCAAATCTTCAATTTTTGACCTTTCGAAGTCATACGCCATAACTTCCCATCACTCACAAAATCAAAGAATCACGCCTGGCTAATCTCTTATTCTTACTATTTTACCTTTACAGGCCAAAAAATACACTTGTTATAGCATTTCTTACCTTCTTAAGGCGAAAATGTGGTCTATTAACCTCGGTATTCGTTATAATGGTATCACAAGTCTTGACCATTATCTGCCAGTTGATAACTTCCGTTTACTATCCAATATGTCAACGGTCCAGCGCTTACTAAACGGCGTTTAAAACCTTTCTTGTCGAACAGTCAAGATTGTTTTCTTTTTTTATCTGAAGTTCTACGACATCATAATATATCAATATGATTTCAAAATTTATGGTACAGCTGAATTTCCGTATCGAATTCAGAGTACGTAAACAAATGGCCTGCGATTATATGCTAATCAGGTAGACTACGACTTTCTCTAGTAAGCGCTGGACCGTTGACATATTGGATAGTAAACGGAAGTTATCAACTGATAGATAATGGTCAAGACTTGTGATACCATTATAACGAATACCGAGGTTAATAGACCACATTTTCACCTTAAGAAGGTAAGAAATGCTATAACAAGTGTATTTTTTGGCCTGTAAAGGTAAAATAGTAAGAATAAGAGATTAGCCAGGCGTGATTCTTTGATTTTGTGAGTGATGGGAAGTTATGGCGTATGACTTCGAAAGGTCAAAAATTGAAGATTTGAATGACCCGTCGCGTAACAAATATTTGTTTGCCCAAAGAAATGTTTACATCAATTGAAAGCTTGTTTCTTAAAGAACTAACCCTCGGAAGCTTGTTGGATTTGGAGCTTTATCGCATGGTGACAATCGATTTTGTTTGGGGGATATCGTCAATCACCTAGAATCACGACTCTTAAAGCTAAGATTATTTATGTCGCAAAAAGTAACTCAAATTTCCTGTAAGTCACGTAACCGGAAATTTAGATAGCATAGAACACGGTTTTAGGGGTTTTAAGTTGATTAGAATCGATTTTTGTACTGAACTCGCTCGGTAAACTCAACGCAAATTTTGGCCGCTAAAATGGCGATTTCGGGAGGACTTTTTAAAACGGCATTTTCTCAAAAATAAAAATATTTTTTCCTTAAAAAACTATGCAGTGCATTTTGTGATATAATAAAGTACATCTGGACAAAATTTGAGCAAAATCGATTTTTCAACCGTGGCCGCGAAATATCGAATTTGTTTGATTTTTGCTGACATGAACTCTTAAAATGATGGGAAAAAATAAGTTTAGCAAAACTTTGTCACCGCTTTTTATGAAAAGACAAAAGTCTCGACAACTAACTAGACAATTTTCAATCAAATAAATAATTCTCAATTCCACATTCAATTATTTTATTTTAAAGGAATAAAAAATAATACCTGCTGGCCTTTCCGAGGCCGGTTTAGCGGAAAACGTGTAACAAGAAGCACGCGCGCTGAATCACGAAGCTGTTTTAGGGGACGCCACTTGTCTTTTTCGTTTTACAGGTTTTAGTATTCAAATCGATCGAACCGAGTCACATTTATTGGAATTTTTGGTTTGTTTGGCAAGAGAGTTTGTTAAGCTTTTCACCATATTGAAAAAATGGCGTCCTCTAAAAGTCTCATGATTCAGCGCGCCCTCTACTAATGATCGATTTTCGCGCAACCTTTGAAAGGCCAATAAACGAAGGAACTTGCTGATGTTAATGACAAGTGGTCGGAAATAGATTAAACATCATGCTCAACTAAAACGGGTTTATCGTTGTGTAAGGGTATTTGTCTGTGTTTTTCATGGTTCGTTCTTACGTTTTTCTATTGATATTCTAGAGATGAGAGTGGTGTGCTACAAAGCAATGGGTGTTGGTAACAAGCAGATCCCTGACAGTAACATGAGAGCATCCTCTCACTGGAGTAGACAATATTCAGCACAGTACGGTCGTCTGGCTCCACCAGCCGGAGGAGGGTAAGTTGTGCTTTTATTAGTGTAAAAATTAGAATTTTTCCTATTACATTTAACCTTCTTTTATGCAGTTACGTACTTTCTCTCTATACTTGATAAACAAATCCCATTAATAAATGCAACCTATTTTAATCCCATTAAAACATTTTCTAATAAATTATCATGATCCTATATATTTATCTTAAGATGATTTTCGTTAGAGTGCCAAATATACATCATTGACTTACAGCAGGTGCACAATATGCGACATGTTGTAGGATTTTAATGGTGTTTCATTGCTTTCGTGTGATTCAACCAATTGATTCACGTGGTTAAAACTAAGACACTGAGCAGGGCTACGAATTTGTTCCATTGCGCACCCATTTCTAAATTGCAACTTGATGTGTAGGTAGCCTTTTCAAGTGGGCTGCAAAACCTGTTGGGCTTTTCTTCCACCGTGGAGCCTAAAATCCGTGATGATAAACACTACTCAGGTCAAACAAAGATTTATTTGTAAAAAAAGAAAAAGACAAAGATAATTTTCGTTAATTATGAATATTGCTCTTTATTATCAAGGTATAAGGGCACATGGATTGCACGTCATAATAACTACAACCAATGGCTGCAAGTTGATCTTGGTCGCGCAACAAAGGTCACTAAAGTGGCCACTAAAGGACGCTATAAAGTCTCCCAGTGGGTCAAATCATTTTACCTTCAGTACAGCAACAACGGTAGATCCTTCAAATACGTCCGAGAGGGTAAACGAGTTAAGGTACGTTAATAAGATAAATAAAGGATGAAAGATGAAATCAATAAAAATAAATAGAGAAACTGGTCAATAAATAGTAAACCAGTTGCAGTTGCCGAGACAGATAAAAGCAATAAAACAAAGGGATAGATGAGGTAGATCTATTCATTTGATCCCAAACAAGTACTGATAATTCATCCTATATGGAGCTATTAATGTGTACGCAAGATACCTGCGCGCGACGCATCTTATCTTTTTATGCAAAATGAGCTGTCAGTTTTCCTATGCATTTTTTAAAGGACAAACTGGTTATTCTTGGAGTGCAACCACATGAATCAAAATCCCAGCCGCCATGTTGTTTTAATATATAAGAAGAAAAACTAATGAGGAATGGTTTGTTTTCATCAACCAACATGCTGGCTATGATGTAACATGCACCGCAAGAACATGACGCTGTAGTTTTGACTATGTTTATGAAATTTACGTTTTTGTTTATAGGTCGGAAATAATGTCATCTCTTTTGCTAAATTTGCTCTCTCTCTCTCTCTCCCTCCCTCCCTCCATACATTAAATATTTCCGCAATTACTTTTTCAGTTGTTCAAAGCTAACACCAACTACTATAGCATTGTGGATAACCCAGTCAACCCGTCTGTTGTCGCACGATATATCAGGTTCAACCCGCGTTCATGGCATAGACACATATCGATGAGAGTTGAGGTTTACGGCTGTTATTCAAGTAAGACATAATCATTTTTAAATCCCCGCCTTATGTTGTGAAAGAGGATATATTTTCCTACTGATCAATGACCACCATTTGCTTTTTGATTTAAACTGATTCTTATAAAAAAAGTTGACGAATTTGTGGATTTGCAAACTATAGACGCACTCAGCGTATCTCGTTTGATCTAAAATCTAATTACCATGCCCTGTTAAAAGTGATAAATTACATATATTATTTTACCATAGACGCACTCAGCGTATCGCGTATCCAGTTCGATCGTAAAATCAACGACGAAATAGTTAAAATATTGCGCAAAAGGCTATTGGTTTGAGTAACACCCTTAACTAATTAATTCGTAGACAAACATATACTCTATTCATGGATGATGCACATATATATTCATATTCATACATTCTTATTGTACCATAGATGCACCAAGCGTATCCCGTCCGACCTTAACACCAACGACCAGGCGAAAACAAGGAATAGTCAAGGTTATAGCGCGCTGTCAGTTTAGGATAAGGAATCAGAAGCGCAGACGAGTTGTGTCAATGGTTCAGTTCGTTGTCAACAACCGCGTCACAAGGACAGTACGTGTCAATGGACACCATGCGGACCTTATCGAAAACACTTACGGATTCAGAGCAGGAACAAAGGTGACTTTTCTTCCACTCATAACTACATGAATAAACTGGTTTCGTGGTCGCCATGTGGGTCAAAATTGCGACGTTGTACTTGACGTTATTTCATGTCTCTTGCGGAAAATCCATCAGCTGAATCACACGTTCTCAATAAGCCAGATTGTAGTTTAAGAATCGCTTCCAGTGCGCATGCGATTTTATCGCGAATTTCTCACCTTCTTTTGAATAATTAAGAACAAAAGAAAGTTAAAATCGCATGCGCACTGGAAACGATTCTTAAACTACGAACTTGCTTATAGGATGATTCTTTCTGGTTGACGGTACATGGTGATAGTTTGACTACAACTGAGATTCAAAGACTTCCAGACAGTGTCATGGAAACACCTTGATATACATGCACCAAAACCCTACTAGTATATAGAATAATACTTATGACATACGCTAAACGGCACTTTCATTCACAAATAGGTTTCTTGTCGTGTAAAGAGCCGATTCGTTGGTGTGAAAGAATGGAGCAGCTATGATGACAGCAACAAGGTCTTCTTTGGTTTGAAGGTAATTCGTATGAGCTAAGTAGTAATAGGAGATTTGCATCATGACGTCATTAACTACAAGTACCAAAATCCTTCGCAAGATTTCTTTTGTTTAGATATTTTGCACCGATGGTCTTCATATTTTCTTAATGAAATAGAAATTCGAATAAGAAAGAAAATTCACGAAAGGCATTTTGGTAGTGGGAACTGTAAAATAACGCCATCAGGCAAATCAATTGCAATTGCGGCTATCCCCAGTTTTGGTGGGCGACAGTCGAGATCACGTGACACTACCCCTACACAGGGGTGCATGTGACCCCACTTACTAATATATAGCTCACTGCAGCTTTGCTGAGGTTGGGTGCCCACCTCCTAGAATCCTTAAATGGAAAATCCTTGATGCATATTTTTAATGATTGTTATACAACTTTTCATAATGTCATTTATTTGTTAAAACTTTTCACCAGGTACATCCAAAGAAAATCATCATCTCAGAGAAAACACCATGGAAACCCGTGCGCATCACAGGCTTCGTTCCGATCACGTGCTACGGTCGCTCGCTGGGATGTTCTATCACGGCAAACATCCGCAGCCATGATCAATATATCACTGACAAATGTGTCGTAAGAATATCAGAGCGTTCACGCAGGAAATTTACCTTGAACGTTAAGGCTGTCAAGACATTTGTGCAATCTGGGAAAAAGACTATGCTGCTTAAGTTTGATGGTATTAAATCACGACCAGGTGGAAGTAGATTCTGGGTTGGCTACAAATTGCCAGCTGTAAAGGTACTTAAGCTTTTGCTACAAATTGTGGCGGCAGAATATTGCTATGAGTAGGCTGCAAAGCTATACGAATAACTAGTCTAGAGAACGCAAGCGTTGATGCGAGAGGGAGAAAGCCAAGATTAGCCACCTTCTCACCTTCCAACCTTCCCGTCCATTTTGAAATCTTTTCCTTTTCTTTATTTCCCACGTTTTTTTCCTCATCGTCCTATTATTTTTCTCTTTGTCATTTCCTTTCATTTTCTTCTTTGTTTGTTTGGGTTTTTTTTTCGTTTTATTCCTTCTTTCCTACTTTCTTTGGTTCTTTCTGTTTTCCTTCCTTCCTTCCTTTCGCTTCTTTTCTAATTTATGGCAAATAACAAAAAACATTTTCTAATGAGGTGATATTTTGTGTAGATAATGTACATACCTCCCGGACGCCAAGGTGGCTACAGAAAGTGTCAGGCAACTGGCGATCCTCACTACAGAACCTTTGATGGAAAGTAAGTAATTGTAAAGATCTAGTTACCATCACATTCCTCATTCTACCGAATGAAATCCTCCTTTCAAACATATTTCATAAAGTAACTGATTGTTAAAGTGCTGGAAACCTAATCAATAAAATCTAAGGACTTAGTATTTTTGAAAACAGTATGCGCATGCTCTACGTCTGTATGTGAACTAATCCTAAACAATAACTTTGTTTTTGTAGCTTAAATACGATTTTTTTGCTGTAGATAAATCGTTTAATACAATGATAGAAAAGAAACGACAAGAAAGTGTAATGACTATGAATAGAAATATAGTATAAATAGAATTATTACATGTCGAATCTCTGGGCATTTTGGATTATAAAAGACTTCTTAAAACGAGGTGTTTTAAAGAAAGAAGTACATAAATTAGCTACTTTGTCAATTTAGCAATTAGTCCTTAGTCAGTATCCCATGAGGCCGAAAGGCGAATGGGCTATTAACTCATAGACCATGAGGGCGAGATCAAATCCAACTCGTCGGTCAAATATATAGATGCATATGACTTTTGACCTAAAGTGAAATTTAATGTTTTGGTGTAGAGCAGGCACGTTTTACAACTAGTAGGATAGACTTGTAGACTACTATCGTCGCGCTCTGCACCTCGTCTATGACCAGGAAGATCCTCGGACATGGAAAACCATCTGTATAAAATGTAACACTGCCCGAGGATTGCAGAGCGCCCCATCATGCTGCTATTAACCTTTCTGTCAATAATAAGGATCATCAAGGATAATCAAGGATCATCAAGAAAAAAATGAAAAAGGGGGAAAATAACTGTTTCAAACGAACATTTTTAAAAATTAATGTTAATATGTGAGGGTCCACTGTAATTGGCACACGCTGTAGTGGTTTCCCAGCCATTATGTATGTATGTATGTAATTATTCTCGTGTGTGTGTGTGAGTGGGTTCATGTGTGATGTGAGTGTTTGAATGGCGAAGCTAAATAAATAAATAAATAAAAAATAAATAAAATAACTTATAGTAGTAGCTCATCCAATTAGAACGCAGCATTGCTGATAGACCACTAGTTAGATTCGACTAATAGTTAATGTCTGTTAATAGTTTATTAAACAACACGTTAATCTAATCTTTTGTTGTATTCGTGCAGATATTACGACATTCTTAGGAATCCTGGTACTTACACCTTTGTCAAGAGCACGAAAAGACATTTCGAGGTGAGCGATTTAGAAAGATGTACAATACCAATGCTGACAAACTCGACTTAGCTCTTCTCTAATAATTGCTTGTTATGTAACAGGTTCAAACTCGTATCTGGCCTTGCTGGAGAGTTGTCTGTAACTGTGGTGTGGCTATACGTGAGAATGATGACGTTGTGACAATTGATATGTGTAACGGACAATGGAGAAGAACAGTTCCTCGAGTCGTACAGAAATCAAAGAAACCTCTTGGTAATCGAATTAAGATAAAAAGCTTTGGTGGTGGGCAGCGCACGAGATATAAGGTGTGTATTTCTTATAGCCATAGCTACTTTATTAACTTTATCCTTCAAATTTCCTGACAAGATTTCTCAGGATTTGTCTTGTTTTCAAACATTCCCAAAATAATAGAATAAAAAAAGACCGCGGCCATGTTGATTGTTATAACAAAAGAGACTGGTGACAAATCTGTTGTTAAATTACGCTTTAAGGTGTGCTTCTCAATGTGCCGCCTTTAAGAGCCGTGATCATTGGTTCAATAATCGGACTGTGAGCTGAATTATCCCGTGTTGCCTCACTCCTATATTTCGAGGGCTTTTAAATATCTCAAACGATTTGATTCTCCCCCTTTCTTTGATCAAATCCCAAACCATGAATCAGTAAGGCATTCTGACAGCTTAGTTGTCGCCCAAGGAAATATTTACATCCGTCTGTCCGTCACACCCCAAACACAGCTACCCTTCTGACAGCTGTTTTTCGGTCAAGAAAAAATGTCCTCTCTCTTTCCGTCACACACCAACCCTCGATTCCTATTTTTTTAGCTAAAAAATACTAATGAATCGTGAATTTGTCTAGGTTACATTAAAATCTGGGGTTTCATTGAACATCCAAACAAACACCGGTTACATGAATGTCTACATCTCAGTACCTGGAGAGGATTACAAGTCAGTTGTTGGTCTTTGTGGAAACAATAATGGAAATCCGAGGGATGACCTTCAAGGCAAGAGTGTTTATGCATTTGCCAATAGATACAAGTAAGTCTAGTCTCTTCAAAAGATACTGTGAATAGCTTTATTTTGTTCCATAATTGACTCTTGATAGAGTGATCCCGGCTATGCCTGAAAATGCACACAAACAATGGGTAATTTAATTTCTCAACGGAATACAGAATGTCCGACCAACAAACTCGACTTCAAAATATATTTTCAGTAATTATCGATATTTTTTTAACACACCTTTAATTATGTAATTATCGATATTTTTCTTAACAAACCTTTAGGATGCATTGACTTCTAAGACAGATATTTACAATTTTCAGCAATTGATGTCTGTTCATTGCTGTTTATCAAAAACACATTTTAGCTTGTTCGACGTAGCAACAGTAACTAGGGAAGTAGAACAATGAATTGCGGGATCGATGATCGATGTATTGTCGTCATTGCTACGAAATATCCCTTTTGTTGTTCGTTTTCGACTAAATTGTCCTTGTTGTATAAGAGTGGTGCTTACCACCAATGTTATTGTTACGCATCCATGCTTTTGTTGTCCAGACACGGATGATGTTTCCTTTTCCCGTTTCCCGCTTCGTAATCGTTTAAGATCCTTAATATGCTTATGGTGACTTAAAGCTATAAAACTACGCTTTAAAAAATTCGGAATTCCATCGAAGCTGATCTTAAATCTAAAAGTCGTACTTCATTTAAGCATTACCTTAAATCTTCTATTCTTTCCAAATATTCTTCATGATTTTACTCTGTCTCCATGCAGATGATGAGAACACAAAATATTACAGAATACTATTAATTTTGAAAATTCAGCTTCCACCCATTTCATTTTGTGCTCAGTGTTTGTACTGTATGTCTGTACATGTGTCTGGTTCGTCTGTATCTGACTTGTACCTGTCCATGAAAATACTGAACTGATTACTTTTTCTTGTAATTTACTCCGCATGGCCCAGACATTTAGCTCGACTAGTTTCTAAAGCTATTTCGAAATGACTGTGCTCTCATCAACTGATACACCAAATAAGATGTTGTTGTTGTTGTTGTTAATGTAGATATTATATTCTAATAACAGGCTAAAACCAGGAACCACTTTGTTCGAAAGTCTTCCACCTCGTATTCCAAAGATTACCGGTCCAGTACCAGCATGCACTTGTGTCAGGCACAATGGAAAAAGAATCAATTCCTGTGACATTCGCCCCGCTCCTGAACTTGAAAAGGGAGGACAGACTGTAACGCCAATTGTCGTACCACCACACCCAAAGAAACCAGGAAACAGAGATAATAAAGACTACGATCCAGATTCTATTAACTATGTCTACAAACCACCAAAGGTTAATTATGTTACCCCGACATGGCCAACAAAAACTGGAATCACCAAAGCAAAGGCAGTTAACCATTGTAAGAAGATACTTCGAGGCATAGCAAAGACGTGTAGTAAATACATCAACTTTACGAAGAGAAAATCCTTGCACGAATGCGTCACGGATATTAAGGTTTGAGTAGTTTAATGAACTAAATAGGTCACTTTCATTATAGCGTCATTTACTACCAGTACCAGACTGCTTTACACAATATCTTTTGTTCAGTTTATTAGCACTAATTGTCTTAATTGCTCACTTTATTGGCACTAATTGTCTTAATTGTTCACTTTATTGGCACTAATTGTCTTACTATTGACATCAGAAAAATTTGAATAAAAAAGAAAATAATTTGCAAATCATTTTGATAGTGGTAGTAAAATAACGCCATCATGCAAACTGCCTATTTATTGATTTTGATGTCTTCCTTTATTGATTTTCATTAACTTAATTAACTCATTGCGTCGAATTGTAGCTAACTGACCAACTGATTTAATTTGGTATCCGTAGGACCTCTCATTTCCTTTGATGCTCCAGATATTTTTTTCTAGTAAAGCCCCCCAAAAAATAATCAGAAAGGATTGCCACAAATGGTAGCTTTTGATGCGAGAATAATGCGTTCTAAGTTTAAGCAATTTTTTCTCGTACAATTTTTTGTTGCATAGAGAGAGCGAGCAGCTACTACAAAAAATTGCTTTGGGAGATAATTTTCACAAATTAAACTTCGTGTACCAATAGCAATGTTTGGTGCTGGTATTATAATGAAGAAATAGAAAACGCGCGCGCGTGCTGTGTGCTGTCATAAAGCACACGGGGGTTGACAGAACAAGAGAGAAGTGTTAGGAGAAGCACGACGCGTAGCGGAGTGCTTCTCGACACTTCTCGAGGGTTCTGCCAATCCCCAAGTGCTTTATGACTGGACACAGCACAGCAAGCAAGTTTTTTATTTCTTTTATGAAATACAAATTACAGTGATAGATAGGAATGACGCAACGAAAAGTGCGTGCGCGTGCAATGTGCTCTCATAAAACACACGCTCCAAACCAATCAAAACGCGACATTCATAATAGTTATTTTATAACGAGAAATACTTTATCCAAAATGATATGGTCCATATGGGGCTCAAATCCATAACCTTGGTTAGCGTTATTATCACCACGCTCTGCCGACTGAGATAACGTACTAACTGATGTTCTAATAACTATAGCCCTAACGTCGGTCATTTGCTTTCATTTGCAAAGAGATCCATAATATTGAAAGTTGAAATTTTCAGTGGATGACTTACTGTTGGTACAGTAGAAGCATGTAGCGTTCTAATTAGTCATTCAGAGGTTGAAGAAAAACTGTGTCGAGTTGACATTGCAGATTATTGTGGAACTGCTTTACGGGACCAAATAGGCGCTATCATGAAAATATGTCTCCTAAAACAGTCGCACAATACTTCATTTTTTTGGAAGATTGTACTTACGACATCCGATCTGAAAATCGTAGGGTAATAGTTTGGCGCGCAAATTCCTTATTACTATAAGAAACACATGAAGTTTATACAAAAATGTAAAATGTATCTGGTCCGTATGGGGCTCGAACCCATGACCTTAGCGTTATTAGCACCACGCTCTGCCGACTGAGCTAACGGACCAACTCACAATTAATACAGTTTAGTTTTTGAACCAATTTGCTTCCATTATTAAAAGAAACACGAAGTTATACAAAATTGTAAAATGTATTTGGTCCGTATGGGGCTCGAACCCATGACCTTAGCGTTATTAGCACCACGCTCTGCCGACTGAGCTAACGGACCAACTCACAATTTAATACAGTTTAGTTTTTGAACCAATTTGCTTCCATTATTAAAAGAAACACGAAGTTATACAAAAATGTAAAATGTATCTGGTCCGTATGGGGCTCGAACCCATGACCTTAGCGTTATTAGCACCACGCTCTGCCGACTGAGCTAACGGACCAATCGTTGTAATGTACCCAGCCCTAAGTTCAGTCATTTACTTCGATTTGCCAAGTGATTCATAGTCTTTGAAATTCAAAGTTTTGGCTGTGTTTTTCACAAATGGTAGAGTATTAACACTTAGATTGTGGTGCGAGAATGCTGCCTTCTTAGTTTAATAACACCATTTTTTCTTATTGCCTTCGTTGTTTACTCAGAAAGGAGAGAACTACTACTTAATGCAAAAAATTCCATGATTTTACGCCTAAAATAATACGTACAAAATTCGTTTTACAGCGTGCAACGCAAGCGTGATCTTTAGTGCCCTTATTACAAAGCGATTTGTTTTGAAATTGAATTGCTTGGAAGACTGTACAAACAGCCTTCCCTCTGCCAATAGTAGGGCAATATTGTGGCGCGCACATTTGTACAGATTTGCTTCACTTAGTACTAAAAAAACATGAAGTTTATACAAAAAAGTAAAATATATCTGGTCCGTATGGGGCTCGAACCCATGACCTTAGCGTTATTAGCACCACGCTCTGCCGACTGAGCTAACGGACCAACTTATAACATAAATATATACAGTAGTTACTGGATTTAGTTTGATTTGAATAATAATGATAAAAATTAAATTCAATGTTTTAAAGGGCACCCCTTACCTTTGTCATGATAGTTTCTCATTTCAAAAGAAATGATAATCATGGAAACCAAATGCCCAAAAAGTGAAAGAGTCCAATAATATTTCTTTGTTGTCGTCAGATTACCGGTAAGCTTAGCATGGCCAGATCTTCGTTGTCTAGTCTAATGGATGAGTGCAAGGACAAGATGTTGCGTGACCCCAAAAACTACAAAAAAGACAAGAACGGAAAAGTTGTCCCCAACACCAAGATCGTCGATTCTTTCTGTCCCAACCAATGCTCTGGCAGAGGTCGATGTGTTCGAAATAAGTGCAAATGTAGAGGCAAGTGGACTGCATCTGACTGCAGTATTTCCAAGACCAAACCACCTAAGCTTGATGGTATTCAGTCCAAGGGACTATGTGATATTCGCAACAGGGTTTGCCACTTCAATAGTGTCTATGGATTTGGATTCTATGATCTTGGTCTTCGCTGTCATATGAAGAAGTTCCGAGTAAGTAAACATTTATTTTCTTCTAATAGACCATTTTCTCAAGATTGCGTGCGGGTCCAAATTTAAGGAACTTGACTGGTCACGATACCAGAACAGGAGCTTATAATGAGAATTATCATACATTCCTATGATTTTTTTTCGATAAGAATTCATTAAATTGATTATTCTCCTCTTTAAATATAAAACTGTCTTCTCAATATTACTGAATTTGCGTTTTTCATTTTTGTGGCCCGTCCAGTTGGATGCCCGTCCATTTAAAGTTTTCACTTGAACCTTTCAAGTAATATAGTTTACAAAGTATTCTCAATTTACTCTAATTTGCCTCTCATTTGGGAATGATAGCAAACCATCAATTCTCCTGCCCTTCTGGGCTGTCGAGGCGTACCCCGTATGAGCTATTAGTCATGTAATTACTAATTATGTGCTCCACCTAGCTATTTCAAAAAAAGTTTTCGGTCGGAGATCTGAAATCTGAAATCTGAGACCAAGTAAAATCCTGCAAAATGTAATATATTCAAAGTTAAACAAGGTAGTTTCATATATGATTGGAACATTCTTAAAAGAACGCAGTGAACTTCGACTTAGAAATGTGATTGTCCATATTTTAGTTAGAAAACATAAAAGGACAATCACCTAATGCAGACCTTCGTCCGACCACGTTTTTTGAAATAGGTGATATCTTACCTCTATTTTATGCATTTTTAAGCTTATTGGCAAGAAGTGGCGCAGGATTAGTTCTTATGTCAAAAGACGAGGACACATCCAGAACTTCAGGGAGGTTCGCTGTACAATCCCAATAAAGATTCGACGTAGGAAAGTCCGTGGTCTACCAATACGATTCCTGATCGCAGTATCCAACAATGGCTTCTTAACCAGTAACACAAAGACACTAACGATCTATGATTCAGCCTGTCACCTATGCCAATCAAACGGGCGTTGCTATGCAAAGGTAAGGGCGTGAATACACCTTTCCCGAATCAGCTTGTATGACCATAAAACGATGGTTTGATTGAGCTTTAACCATTGTTTAGTCATCCGTCGAGCGAATTCGGCAAAGCTCTATTGAATTTGGGTTTCCGTAAGATATGACGTCATATGCAAGCAGCCGATGCGAGGTTGAATAAGTGACGTGGCTGGCGGTCACCTAAAATTTGTTTGAACATAAGCTGCTTTGTAGCCTTGCTTTCAGGGTTTTATCTATATTGCGCATGCGTTAAGTTGAATTATTATCACCGGGCTTCCTGTGGAGTTTACTTAATCCCCGCGCTGCTCGACTCCATAATACACAGGACACCCGCTACTTACAATAAAACAAAGCAACATAGAGAATGACCAAGAGAAGGGTTATTGAGAAAATACCCATTTAAAATGTTCATGTTACTTCATTTATCATAAAATATCGTTTTTAAAATTTTTGGTTTGTCTTTGTAATTTTGGCTAACTCTTAATTACGTTTCGATAGCGTAATAATTGTCAAATCAAAGGTATTTGTTACGCACCCAATGAGAGTAATCCCAAGGACAAGCGTCTCAAGTGTGTACCCGTTGTCAATAGATACTCATGGACAAGAGGTAATTATGTTCATGTTCATCGTTATTCGTTTTTTCGTTCGTTCGTTTTGTCTGTCTGTTTGTCTGTCTGTCTGTCTGTTCGTCTGTCTGTTTGTCTGTCTGTCTGTAATTTACTAATCATTACAACCATGGTCTATCCAATAAGACAAGGGAGCGTATGAAGCAGTAACCCTATGAAAAGTTGCCGTGAACCTAGAGAAACCTTTGATAAAACTATATAATATGTAATATTTCTTTTGAATAAGTGCTGTTCACAGAAATATTGGGGCAGTTGCTTGTAACGATTCTAAAATTTTGTGTTTTGAGCTTTTATCTTCATTTACTTTGCAGTTGGCTCCAAGCGTCGACCCTTGGGCATGAACAGTGGAAAGATTCCCAACAGAGCCATCACAGCTTCCACCACATGGAACAGATACCATGCACCATGGTTAGCAAGACTAAACAAGCACTACAAGCGTCCTTATGCTAATGCATGGTCTGCAAAGGTCAACAACAAAAACCAGTGGATTCAGGTGTATGTGGGACGACCCAAGAAGGTTAATGGTATCGCTACACAGGGACGACGTGACGCTAATCAGTGGGTGGTCACTTATTATATTACTTACAGTATGGATGGTATTCACTATATTCCCTACAAATGCAAAAAGGTAATGTGCAACTCTTAATTTTATCGCTACTCACTGACACGACCTCTGGGATGATCTAAGTCAGGGAGCAGCCAACTCACTGATTGAAACCGGCTGAAACAACCTCTGGTTAGATCTAGGTTAGGGCACGAGTAACTAACAGATCGAAAAAGCCTCTGGGCTAATCTAAGTCACGGCACAGCTAACGCACAGATCGAGCGATGAAACAGCCTTTGGGCTGATCAAAGTCAGGGTACAGCAACTCACAAATAGAAACGGAATTCAGCTTGTTACTTTTTGTTGAGGAAGGAAAACTCTCGAATAAGGGGAGAGACCTAGCAAACTCTGCTCACAAATAATGCCATGTCGAGGAATTGAACCCGAGACGCTAGAGGAGAGAGGCGAGTGTACAAACTAATAATCCGCCGTTGACTCTCCCATCTTGTGTAGTGACATGGCCACTGAGTTATGATCCCAATCTCTACTTCATCAAATTTGTGTGTTATAAATATTATTTAGATAAACATATGTCTAAAGCATTTCAATATTTTTGAAATAATGTATATATGGAAATCATTTTAATGTACTTTATTTGTTAGATATTCCGTGCCAACCGCAATCGTAATGGCGTCGTTCGACACAACCTAAGGCCTGCCATCATTGCTTCATATATCCGTGTACATCCAGTCAGATGGGCATCGCATATCTCCATGAGGCTTGAGTTGTATGGACACAGAATGGGTAAGCATATGGACATTGAATAAAGTGGGGGAAGCGAAAGGAATAGAAAAGAGAAAAGAGAAAAGAGAAGAATTTAAATAAACAAGACAATATGTTAAAAAATAAAACAAATGAAAGTTCTTAAAAAATTTTTGAATAAGTAATGAAGCTAGAAGTGGCAATCAATGAGTTATAGGAAAAAATAGAGAATTAAGAAATGGGAAATATAGGAAGGAAAGGAAAGGAAAGGAAAGGAAAGGAAAGGAAAGGAAAGGAAAGGAAAGGAAAGGAAAGGAAAGGAAAGGAAAGGAAAGGAAGGGAAGGGAAGGGAAGGGAAGGGAAAGGAATGGAAAGGAAAGGACTATAAAATAAAAATAAATAAAAAAACAGAGAAAGGAAGGATGGCAAGGTATATAAAAAATATTTGTTTATTTGTTTAACAATCTTTTATCCTTTTGTATGGCTTATAGCATCCTATAGACTACCACTTGGAGTACAAGACAACAGAATCCCCCACAGTGCAATTCAATCCTCATCTCGATGGGATAATAACCATGGACCATTCAGAGGTCGATTGTTCACCTGTATCGAAGGCCGTCTCACTGGAGCCTGGTCCTCCAAACCTAATAACAGAAAACAATGGCTACAAATCGATATCGGGACAACAGCTAACGTGGCTGGCATTGAAACGCAAGGTCGACAGGGCGTTAACCAATGGGTAACGAGCTATACTTTAGGAAAGAGTAACGATGGAATCACATTTAAGACCTACACTGTGAGAAGAAGAGTCAAGGTACGTTGTGGAAACAAAACGAATAAGATTTATCAAGTTAGCAGGGACTACACATATATTAGAGAACTTTATAAGTTTTGAAACCCTGCTACCAAATCCCTGATCTCTCCCTTGCCACGGGAAATTTTTTCCAGGTTCTTGGTTTTTCTCCCTTTGTAAAAAAATCAACAAGTGAAATGAAAATTGTAAATGTAAAATGTAATCTTAGTGCGTGTGGGGCGAACATCAGGGACGACACCTTAAAAATTATATGAGAACTATAAATTTCTAATGCATTTAACACGTACATTTTTATTCAGGTGTTCCGTGGTAACAGAGACCAAAACACAGTGGTCAAACATGCTATCATCCCAGCAATACGCACTCGTTATGTCCGGATATATCCACAATCTTGGTACTCGCATATATCCATGAGAGTCGAGTTGTATGGAAAAAGATTAGGTAATTAGAAAGCGTTTAATTTTTATTGAATTTAACCAATAATGACGTGTAACATTTTCTCAGCTACGCCTCGTGAGTCCACAACATTTTGACGGCTAGATGACAAAAATCGTGATAAATAAGAGGTCATACCACGGAAAACTGGAGGTTAAATATCGATCGTGTGAAGATATTCACTTGTTATATTTTCTTCCTTTGGGTGACTGACCTTCATGAGGCTCTTCCTTAAAACGTGAATGCACTTTATCTCGGATAAGGTTATCCTATTGGCATTCTTATATAGAGACACGTGTCTTTACATAAGAACTAATTGAATACTAATGAACAAAAGAAAGGACTTTATATGATATTGTCCTTGCACGTGACCTGTAAGTAAGATCACTCTTATTAGACCTGATGATTTTCGATAATATAAAACGAGATATAAAGTTGGCTTACCATTCTTGTATCCTCTACTTTGGATTTTGTCATCGCGGCCATTTTTTATTATGGAATGAATATTTTTGTATTATTTTCGTTTAGTTCGTCGACCTAAAGCCAAGGCTCTTGGAATCGAAAAAAGGCGCGTACCAGACCGAGCGATCTCCGCATCAACTAGATGGAACAAATACCACGCTGCGCACCTTGCAAGACTTAACCTCAAACGACGTGGACGCTATGTCGGAGGTTGGTCCGCGAGAAAGAATAACAAAAGGCAATGGATTCAAGTTGATCTTGGAAAACCTAAGAAAATAGTTAAAATTGCTACTCAAGGTCGACAAGATTCTCGCCAGTTTGTGACAAGGTACATCGTGAAGTCGAGCATCGATGGAGTGTACTGGGTTACATACAAGAAGAGAAGCGTGCCAAAGGTATTTTACCAATCATCGAGAATAATTATTGTGCCTGGATTAACTTACCTATTGGGCCTAGATTGCAAGAGGTGTATCGATTTGATCTAACGGTCACCAAAATGTTTGGACATTGCGGTTGAGTTGTCATATTACAGCGGAAATTTTACAAAACTGTCATGAAATAAAAAAAGAAAGATTTGGGATTAATCTCTGTCGTTACGTCAACAAAATAGCGGCCTTTCGTTTTGGAAATGATTTCAAAAAGAATGCACATTAGCGCCGATAAGGCTGCTTAATGTTTAGATCTTTAAATATTTTAAGTTTTTACATTTTGCTTATGTTTTTTCCCGATTTTTAAACGCGATCGTTAGTTCTTTGAGTTTTCTAGTGTATAAATATGCTTATCATGAAATCACTGTACAGCCACATAATTGGCATTCTTTGCATTACATGAACTTTGCTGCTTTCTAATGACTCGCCTCGTTTGTTATTTAGGTGTTCATTGGTAATAGTGATCAATTCACTGTCAAAGAGAATGCATTTGACCCTAAGATTACAGCACGATACTTCCGCGTCTATCCAGTGGCCTGGGTAGGACACATTTCATTGAGATTTGAGTTGTATGGATATCCTGCATGTAAGTATTACAAGGAACCTGCAAAAAATCTAGGATTAACTAATTTTATTGCACAACAAAAATAAGTGGTATATTAGCAGGTCTTTGAAACGTCTTCCAATGTCCTTATCAAGTGCACTTGAATGGAAGTTAAAGATAAATATAGAGGTCCAGAAAATTATGTGCATATGTATTCAACTAATTTTATTCTCAATGAATATTGATATTTATTTATTTCAAAATCTTTATAAAGCGGTGTCTCATTTAGCAGAGCTAGTTAAATGAGAGCCCTGTTATTTGATAAATATTTGATATTAATAATTTGTAGCGAGGAAAAACGTACCTCTTGGCGTCGAGGATGGATACGTGAAATGTCACCAGATGAAAGCATCTTCAAGTTGGGATAAATACCACAGTGCATGTCGTGGAAGACTCAACACTGTGAAACAAGGCCATCACCGTGGTGCTTGGTCACCTAGAACACGATATAGGCAATGGATCCAAGTCAGATTGAGCCGCCCAACTGCTATTACCAAAATATTAACCCAAGGAAGACAGGATGCCAGGCAGTGGGTTAACAAGTACTCCGTGACTTATAGTATTAATGGACGAAGATTCAGGACTTACAAAATAGGAGGAAAGAAAAGGGTAAGGTTGAAAATGTTGTAAATGCATTTTTTAAATGTCTTCAACTTACACTGCTTCCCCTTCACACGAGGGAAATTTTACAATTGGTCGTTAGAGTTTTAGGGGACGTCAAACTGTCCAAACGCCCAAAAACCTGCTTTGTCGTGACGACGATTTCGTACATTCAATTGAGTAAATCTGTAAAAGGTAAAATAATTTTCCAAAATCATCTCGTGTTCTTGGTTTCACGGCTTTTGGCTTTCTACCTATGCTTGGTTAAAGCCACCTTAAAAATACACATAAAAACTAGTCACTCTTTGATAATTTAAACATGTGAGTACGCTACACAAGCATCAAGACCGGCATGCATTTTTAAATTTTTGACCATTTCAATCTTAATTGATCTCAATTTTAGATTTTCCGAGGCAACAACGACCAAAATAGCATCGTGCCAAATCCTCTGAGACCCGCAATATTTGCCAAGTACATCCGTCTGTATCCACTTCAATGGGTCGGCCACCCTTCCATGAGGCTTGGGCTGTATGGAAGGAGACCAGGTAAGAACGTTTCACACAACATATCGGTGAATCATCTACGCTAGTACTTTGATATTAATTACTATACTACACGTATGACACTATTACTGTCACCCTCTAACATCACTAGTAAGAAAAGAAACAAAAGAAAAATACAAGAAATATAACCTATAGGAGCAACAAAAATACAATACGACTAATAATTACATAGTCCAAACTAGTTCCAAAATTAGTCGTCATCTAACAATTACATATTTTTCCACCATACATTACTCGCCGTACGTTACAACTTGTTTTAAGATAATTAAGAGGCATATTTTTTACCATGCGTTGAGGTTTGTTTTGTTATGATATTTTTTTATAGGATATCAGGTGCAGCGTCTTAGAGCACTAGGAATAGAAAAGAGACGCATACCAAATCAGCATTTGACAGCTTCTTCATCATGGGACAGAAACCATGGTCCCTCACGAGGAAGACTCAACACCAAGCGAAGAGGACACAGAGTAGGTGCTTGGTCTGCCAAGCGAAACAACAAGTACCAGTGGTTCCAAGTGTACTTCCCAAAACCAAAGACCGTCACAGCAATCGGGACTCAGGGTCGACAGGATTTGAACCAATGGGTGACGAGGTTTTATGTGATGTACAGTATTGATGGAGTTAATTTTGTACCATACAAGAAATATGGGGCAACTAAAGTAAGTAACCATTTCAGAGTTTGTGCAACAATTCAGTTCGCAACTTGATCATGACAAGGGATAAACTAAATGCTGACCAATTTATAAGTACGACAAAAATACGACACTATTTAGTGCCTCCGCCTTTTGATATTTTTTATAGAATCAATTTAGAATCTTTTCCCATGCAAAGAATTTGGTTTTGCAATGCCGTGATTAATCAACCACTAAGCAAACATCTATCGAGTCTTGGATTCAGGCGAGATGTTTCTTAAAACAAACTAAGTAACGTAGGATGCAAATATTTCGTAGATATTTCATGAGATGATTCCATAGGATGCATTATTAAATGTACAAAAATATTCTAGGGCAGCAAAACATCATGAATAAAACATCATTGTCTTAATTAGGATTCATAGAAATGTTAATGCAAACTTGTTTTCTCATTCACCATTTTCCAAACATTGATTGACTGGTCAAAAACAAAGCGCTAAAGCGAGGCGCCAAGGTACTTTCAAAGGATTATTCAAATTTGAACCTTGCAACCCTCGACTGAGTGCTTTGTGTTTGATCAGTGAACCGATATATGGAAAATGGTGAATAGTAATCTTTTTTTCAATTTAAAAATAATGTCAAATAGACTCAAATGCCTCTTTTCGTTTGACATTACACTCATTCGCATTTAGAAAGTATAAGCCTCAATATGTCCAAGATGCATCACTCAAATCTTGTAGAAATACTTGAATATTCAGCTATTCACTTCATGTAGAATCAATACCGAAAATATTGAGTTTCACAAGGAAATTTGATAACCAAATGGTATCTTTTTTTAAAGGTGTTTAGGGCAAACAAGAACAGGAACTCTGTGGTTTACAATAAGTTCAACCCTCCAATCAAAGCCAATTTCATCCGTGTATACCCAACATCATGGAATAGTCATATCTCTATGAGAATCGAATTGTATGGATTCCCTGCATGTGAGTGTGAAAAGCTAAAAACTTTAATGTTATACGATTATTCAATCTAATATATATAGAGAGAGGTATCATCACGCGGGGGCTGCCATGATAGTAGGCATAATAATGAATTCAGTTTCCCAGGGGGAAAATACTCTACTGTTGTGCTTTTTGTTATGGCTGCCATCACGTGATACCACGCCTCTATAGAAGTTAAATAAATACTATGATATTTGTTACAATAACCCCCTCATGGGATATTAGCCGTCAACTTTTCAGGCGACTAGACTAATTTTGTTTTTTTGACAGTTTTTTTACCTTCAAAATTTTTAACTAGCTTTCCCATCAGTTTTTGCATTAGACTTCGTTTTCAATTTAGCTGTTGTTTTGAGTTGCAAAATGTAATATATTTTGTTTCTCCAGCTCAATCTCGCCTTGGTCTCGGTGTTGAAGATGGTCGTATACCTGATGGATATTTGACGGCTACTTCAATGTGGAACAGGGCTCACGGTCCACAACGAGCACGTCTTAACATTGCCAGAACTCGACACGGTGTAGGCGCTTGGAGTTCCCGTCATAACAAACGCAATCAATACATACAAATCGATATAGGTAGCCAAGCAAAGGTAGTTGCCATAGGCACGCAGGGACGTCAGGACGTAAATCAATGGGTGAAGAGTTTCAAGATATCGTCCAGCAAGGATGGAATTCGATATAGATTCTACCCTAAGGTACGGAGCTTATTAATATTCGACACTTTTGAGTTTTAGTCAAACCTGTCAGATCAACTGCTATCTTCCGTGACTAAGGATTACTATTTTTTTCCCTTCTTTAAACAAGATATGATCATATCAACATCTTATACAAGAGTTATCTGCAGAAATGCATGCCTTTGTATGACAAAGAGATGCATGTCATTTCACAAGGAAGAAAATTGCATAATATTGGAAGGAAATATTTTTCTTTTACCTGACTTTCATGAAACCCTCCTACATCTTGTTTGCACAAAACCTTTAGAGTCGTTCAGTTTAGTGTAACATATTTTTCCCATTTCTGACCACGTGTAATTTTCTTTGGAATATGAATCTTGTTTGGTTCACTTTCCATTCTTATGATATTCCATGGGCATGTGTCCTTGAAACCTTTATGTTTTCCGACAAAAGTCATGAAAATACTGTGGTATTTTATCTGATTGAAGCTTTTGCTTTAGTCTAGACAGAATAATTTTCACGAGTATAAAACTCAAAACAAGGAGAGCGAATGATAATATCTTGGTTTGGACCGTCTCCTTCCTCTAAAAACACTCTTGCTCTATTAATTATCAGTTTTATGAATTAAAATGTGTATCATTTCTTTACATATGAACTTATAGGTATTCCGTGGAAACAGAGACCGTCACACTATCGTAATGAATCGCTTTGGTCGATCTTTGAGTGCGCGTTACGTCAGAGTCCATCCTATCACTTGGCATTCTCATATCTCTATGAGATTGGAGCTGTACGGCTATCGATATGGTAAGGTTTGACTTAATACTTTAAAATGCGTTAAACCTTCTTGTAAAATAATATTAATTATGGTTGGTATCGTTTTTTATCATTTTTCAACATGTTCATATTAACTATGTTTGCACTTGGTGTGATTTGTTTGCTTGTTTCTTCATCTTACCATCTATCGTTCGTTTAGTTTCTTTATTTTCTCTTTTTGACTATTTTTAATTGCTTTGTTTTGAAGGCCGTCGACCAATAAAAGCAAGGCCATCGGGCATTCAGTCCGGCAGGATTCCCAACAAGGCCTTCAGTGCTTCGACTATTTACAACAAATACAGCCCAGCCTGGCTTGCTCGTTTGAGGAATAAACCACGAGGACGATACACAGGATGCTGGCTGCCACGTCACAAGAATGCGAGACAGTGGATTCAAGTTGATTTGAAGAAGTTTACCAGAATTGTGAAGATTGCAACTCAAGGAAGACCAAACGCTAATCAGTACGTAACAAGATTTGTTGTTGCATACAGCCAAGACCGAATCAGATGGCTCAAATACACCAAAAATGGACGAGTACAGGTAAAATGCACCTTCGGCTTAAGATATCTTCTTAGACTATAATGCACCTAGCTTAGTGTCAATTAATAAGAGCCCATTGAGTTTATTAGTAATTAGAGGCTGGATTCAAATAGGATCTTTGGGGTCTCACCAACAATCTTCACTGCTTCTATAGAAAACATACGGTACTGGCTTAAAGCACGTACACGGTCACACGACTGACGTAATATATAATTGAAAGGATTCCTATGTATTTTTGTAATTACGACTGAAGTGCGGTAAGATACTGTAAGGCTACAATGCGGCCAAGAATTTGCTTCATTTTATGTTTTTGATTTTTTTTTTTTTTTTTTTTCTTTAATGTTTTTAACGTATATTATTTTGACTTTCATTTTAATATTAATTCCAATCTCTGTTTTCCAAATAGATTTTCCATGGCAACAAAGATCCAAACACTATCAAGGAAAATTTCTTCTCGCCTGCAATAAGAGCCCGATATGTACGAGTCTATCCCAAGAAATGGGTCAACTATATTGCCCTCAGGCTTGAACTTTATGGCGCACCAATT
Source organism: Actinia equina (assembly GCA_011057435.1). Classification (NCBI taxonomy): domain Eukaryota; kingdom Metazoa; phylum Cnidaria; class Anthozoa; order Actiniaria; family Actiniidae; genus Actinia; species Actinia equina. The sequence goes on along the minus strand of WHPX01000491.1, from coordinate 651,814 downwards.
GGTAAGTATAAGGGGCATCACAAAAAATGGGCAAGGCTTATCAGTTTGGATATCGGATCTAAAGTTTCGGCCAAAAAATTAAGTCATGGGGAATTTTCATGGGTAACAATAATTTGATGCCGACACATAAAAAAGAGTTACTTGGAATACTTTTCTCCGTCCATTACATTTACATGCAAATGAAGCATTGATATTTCCCAGTAGATTGTTTGAATTGAGTACATCATTGCGTTAGCTGAATAGGTCTTTTGGGATTTTGAAAAAAGATTCTTGTTGTCTGTAAGTAAAATGCACGATTTTGCGGAATCCCTACTTCTAAGAGAAACTTTGTTAGATAGCATGAAAGAGAATGTGTTTTCTTGCAAGCAAAGTGGAGATCGCTGAACGTGAAGGGATACAGAAAAGATAGTTTAAGGGACATGTAGAAGGGGGAAACATGAACGCTTTGTTATATTGACTCACGCCTTCTTTTACTTGGACCAGCTATTAATAAGGTGCCTATTGGTGTTGCTGATGGCAAGATTCCTAATGGTTACATCACTGCTTCGTCCATCTGGGATCGGAACCACGCTGCTTGGAGAGCAAGACTCTACACTGTAGTAAGTCGAGAGCTTCTACTTTACTCAATGTTGTATAGGTCAAAGGCCCGTTTGCTTAAAAAGCTCAAAAACTGATAACATAAAAAATCTTTTAACAAACAAAATCTGGTCTAATCCATAGGTAGCCCAATTTGGGTTCATGAAGATCATTTTTCTCGTTTTTTTTGTTTTTTTCTCTTTCACTTTCGTCTTGAAAACGGGCTTTTGTGGTTCAATCAAATTTAAATCCCCATGTCTGCTCTGTCAAAACGAAAAGATTTAGATTTTTTCATCGCACTGACACCATATAATGTTGCAGTCCGCAAAAGTCTGTATATGTGCTTACTATATATTGTCTTTTATTTTCAGCGAAAAGGCCATTTGATTGGTGGATGGTCTTCCAGGCGAAATGCACGTGGACAATGGCTCCAGTTTAACTTTGGAGGATACACTACTCTTACTAAAATCCTGACACAAGGAAGACAAGACATGGATCAGTGGGTTACTACCTATACCGTTGCATACAGTAAAAATGGCTATGGCTTTAAATCTTTCAAGGCGTTTGGACGAACAAAGGTTTGCGATTCATTTGACTATAATATTAATAATAATAATAATGATAATAATAATAATAATAGTAATAATAACTATTATTATCATTACTATTCTAAAAGGTTCATGTGGATAAAAGAAATTCTACCCTCATCAATGCGTTTCCAAATTAGGGAGACGAGTTGTTTGACAGTTATTTCTTCTCAAAGCTTTTCCCCTTATCACTCTAAAACACAACAGACACAACCCTTCCGAAATTACTTGGACCGATATTATCACTTCACACGAAAATAAATATTTCCGATAAAATTTGAATGGATAAAAATTCTTCCTCCACCAATACCAATGCTGCAGTTGTGAAAATGAAAGGGATTTCATGGTTCTTTCACATGCGCCGATAAGACTAAGTCAGAACACGACATTGAAGAGGGGAGAGCTTTGGTTTAAATGTTGTGTGACAATTACTAGTTGTCAGAAAAAAAGGATAATAATGGTGTCAACAATTTTGGCAACGATTGTAGCCTACCCTAGTCACTGACGCATTTCACATAATCTTATGTTTATCATTTTAATGCAAAATAACTAAACGTCATTGTTTTGCTTGTTATCTTCTTTTAGATCTTCATTGGAAATACGGATAGGAACACGGTTGTCGGCCACTATCTACGGCCACATGTCCGTTGCAGATACTTTAGAATATATCCCAGAACGTGGTACAAGCATATGTCTATGAGAGTTGGGTTCTATGGCCGCCGAACAGGTGGGTGTTTATTCCGTATCTAAAGTTCCGTACGTTTCGTTGTTTATGTCATTTTCATACTAGCGGTATACGTGGCAACTTTGGGTACAACAATTAAAAGAGCGTCGAAGCAACGCTTACGATTACGCCGGCATTGTTTTGATTCACACGTGATCGTAAACTTCTTGCGCTTCCGATTCTGTTCCGATTCCGACTTCGTCTCTGACTGTTTGACGCTAGTGTGAAGGACCCTTATGGCCTTGCAAAGGCGTAACGAAGACATATTCCTTTTGATTAGGATATTAGTTATTAAAATATCGCGAACAGTGCGGTGGGGCCTTTTTTAAGCTTTGACGATGTGTGGCCTCAGTACTCAAAGCTTCTGTGATATTAAAATCTCTTTACAAAAAAATTTCATTGTTTTTTATAAAACTTCAGGAGTTATTCGCCCAAGCTTGCGTGCTCTTGGAATTGAACGTGGTCGAATCCGCAACAACCAAATGACTGCTTCTTCTAGCTGGAATCATTACCATGGACCATTTTGGCCAGACTAAACAGGCGTGCACGAGGAAGATACCAAGGTGGCTGGTCAGCAAGACACAACAACAAATATCAGTATTTACAGGTAAACACGTCTAACAGGTCAAGGGTTAAACTTCGGTTGGGCAATGATCTTGCAAATTAGGAATGGTGAATGAGACACTGAAATTATAAGTAGATCATACATTAGAGACTACAACTAGTAAGTTATATGGGAAAAAACTGAGTGCTGTGAAAAAACACCGTAGCATATAATACGTGCGGGGAAATAATAAACTAGTTTATTCTGTCATTTTTGGTGACGCAATGTAAGATTTATCTTTTTTTCCTTGTTTTAGGTAACATTCCGTCGACCGAAGAATATCGTTGCCATAGCAACCCAAGGGCGTCAGAATGCCGACCAATGGGTGACCAAATACTACCTCACATACAGTCTTGATGGATTACACTATGTAACTTATAAGTCAAGAGGAGCTGTGAAGGTAAGGCCTGAATTCGAAGGCGGATGTTATTATATGCCGGTACATCTGAACATTTGAATTAGTGGCAGGGGTAACTCAAGTCAAGGGTAGTGACGCTTGCATAAAATAAAATTAGGCATGGACATTTGAATCACCAGAAGAAGAGTCTTTAGTTCAAGGTCGTTTTCTGAAACTTGGAAGTAGCTCTTTCTTAAAGGATTCAAAATTTTAACTTAGTTGCACATGTAAAAAGTAGGAATGGATTTCCTTTAGTAAAGCTAGAGCGGGACATATTAGGTTCGACATTTATCTTTATGTTCTCGTATAATAAATTCCAACAAGTTTGAAAGGGCTCGTAATGTTTGACATGTTATGTTTCTTACAGGTATTCCGTGGAAACAGGAACCGCAATGGAATAGTTCGACACATTCTAAGACGAAGCATCAACGCAAGAAGCATTCGCATTCATCCAATCAGCTGGAGATCGCATATTTCCATGAGAATCGAGCTATATGGACGAAATGCTGGTATGCGTAAATACATATGCATTAGTGATTGAAAAAATAGTACTTTTAAATAAACCATTTCATAGTCGCCATTGGTGATTGGTTAACGACGGCGTTTTTTTACTTGGTCAAGTTTTTCCAATATGGAGAGCTCAATTCTTTATTAACTTTTTTTGTAAATTAGATAACGTAATTTACACTAGACCTAGAGACTACAGCTAGTACGTTATATGGGGGAAAAGCTGTATAGAGACGAAAAATATCTTACATAATATCTCATAGGACGAAAAATTAAATTTTAAAATTTTAAAATCAATTAGAAGTACAAGAAGTTACAGTTCCTGAATCTGACACAATTTTTACAAGTACATGTTTGCGTCTCGTTCAAAAAAACAATTATAAGAAGTCATTAGTAATACGTCATCAAGGCAATTAGGGTTCAAAATACTTAAATGATGCCATGGCCACAAATCCGATACCGTGATTGCTAATAGAATCTGTATTTTACAGTCTCAAGATCTCTTGCACTTGGGGTAGAAGATGGCCGTATTACTGACTCGTCATTAAGTGCCTCGTCCATCTGGGACATTAACCACAGAGCAGCAAACGCGAGACTCAACTTTGTTCGACGTGGACGCAGAACTGGGGCGTGGTCTTCTAGACACAACAAATACGGTCAGTGGCTGCAAATTGATATTGGAAGCATGGCTATCGTGACCGGTATTGCTACCCAGGGACGACAAGATGCTACTCAATGGGTGACAAGATATCGACTGAAGTACAGCAAAGATGGGCAAAGATTCCCGTTCTACGGAGCAGGCAGAAGTATTTATGTAAGTAAAAGATTCTTGTCTTAGATGGTACTCGATAACAACAACAAAAATTGAATAGTGCAGAGCAATGAGAAACAACAATAAAAGGAAAAGCAAAAGTGTAAAACAAGCGATGGAAAAAAAGAAAAACAATCTGATTAAACCTATTACCTATAAGAAAAGCCTGACTGATTTTCTTTTCTTTTTCCCTATTTTATTTCTTATTTTCCAGACTTTCCGTGGCAACACTGACAGAAATACCATTATTTTCCACCGTCTAAGACAAATCTCCGCTCGTTTTGTCCGTGTCTACCCACAGTCCTGGCATAGTCATATGTCTATGCGAGTTGAACTTTATGGTCGCCGATACCGTAAGTAACGTAACATTCAAAATATTCTGAATTTGGGCAATAAAACAATGGCCTTTTTATGGTAATATTTTACTGACCATTTATATATTCATTTTGTAGGCCCAACACGCTTCCCTGTCGCATGTGGTATTTCCAACAAACGTCTACTCAACAAATACATCACAGCATCAAGTCAGTGGAACAGACACTACGCCCCATGGCTCGCTCGTCTACATCTTCAGCGCAAAGGAAAGTACATGGGTGGATGGTCTGCCAGGAGAAACAGACGAGGAGAATGGATTCAATTTGACTTGAGAAGGTTTAAAAAGATCTACAAGATTGCCACCCAAGGTCGTAGCCACGCCAACCAGTTCGTCAAGAGTTATATTGTCAAGTACAGTTTGGACGGACGACGCTGGGTGCCCTACAAAGTGAACAGTGTGGTTAAGGTATTATGTCAGTTATCATATTCTCTAGAGTTATAACTAGTTATAGCAAATTCAATTTTTTCATTAATTATCTTATGTAACTCTAATTCATAATAAGGTACTTCCTGGTAACAGAGATCATAATACAGTTAAAGAAAACTTGCTTGAACCTCCGATCATCGCGCGCTTTGTTCGTATATACCCATGGACTTGGTTTGGACACATCTCACTAAGGGCTGAGTTTTATGCTGTGAATCAACGTAAGTTTATGTTTACAAAAGATAGAACTTCCTTTTTTTTTCAAATTTTTTATTTAACTTATATTTCTCATGCAGTGCACAATGCACTATTTAATACAATCAAGGTTTTATGACAGCAACCTAACTGAAATACAAAACGACGTTTCTGTACATTTCTTTGTTTCAGGAAACAATAAAATCCCACTAGGTTTGGAAGATCGCACGATTCCCAACTATGCCATCAGAGCCTCCTCACAGTGGGATGGTAACCATGCACCATATCTTGCTCGTCTTAACAACATTAGACGCGGAAGGAAGGTTGGTGGATGGTCTTCCAGAAAGAACCAACGAGGACAATGGATTCAGGTTACTTTTGGAAGAAGTACAAGCATCACAGGCATTCGTACTCAAGGTCGTCAAGATGCGAACCAGTGGGTCAAGACATACACTGTGGCTTACAGCAACAATGGAAAGAGCTTCAGAACGTACAGAGTTCGTGGACGTGTCAGGGTAAACATTGTCATAAATTTGATCCTGCTGTTGTTTTTTTAGTTGGTTTAAGTTTAATTTCTAAATTTATTCTTTCACTTTGGGTTTCCTTTCCTAGATCTTCCTAGGAAATAGTGACCGAAACACCGTTGTGACCCGTCAATTTAGACCGGCAATACGAGCACGTTACGTCAGAATCTATCCAAAGACCTGGCATGCTCATATGTCAATGAGAATTGAGCTCTATGGAAGGCGAACACGTAAGATATCAGTAATTCGAAATTGTATATTTTTAAGCCATACATTAGTTTTGATTAGTTTTAATTAGTCAGTCTTACAATCGTATTCATTGTTTTGTCTACAACAGGAGGAATCATTAAACCTCCGCGCAGACTGAAAGCACTCGGAATGCAGAGCGGACGCATCCGTAACAACCAGATCCGTGCATCCTCAAACTGGGACCGTAACCACGGTGCCTTCTTGGGTAGACTCAACAGACGTGCACGAGGAAGATATCAAGGTGGTTGGTCAGCAAGATACAACAACCGTAACCAGTTTATACAGGTAGACTCCCTTATCAGTCAAAGCCACTAGTTGGGTGCAAAGCAATTAAAATAATTGCAAATTAGGTTGAGATCTAAACATTTTTTACACAATCATTTTCTTTTACTTAAAGGTGAAATTCCGTCGCCCCAAAACTATAACAGCGGTTGCAACACAAGGTCGACAGAACGCCAACCAATGGGTAACAGGCTACTACATCACTTACAGTCTGGACAATCTACACTATACACCATTTGTATCACGTGGTCGTGTGAAGGTATATGCATAGATATGTAATTATGTTTTTAAATGACTGCAATTCAGATTTGCTTCTTTAGGCTTGAAGCATATTTTCTTTGCAAGCAGCAGAACCTCTCTTTCTAAATCTTTTACACTATTTTTTTTTTTACACGTTTTATCTTTTCTTTAGATATTCACTGCCAACCGTGATCGTAACACAGTTGTTCTTCGAAGACTACGACCAGCCATCAGAGCTCTGAGTGTTCGTATCCACCCCGTCAGCTGGAAATCACATATTTCCATGAGACTCGAGCTGTACGGAAGGAACGCTGGTTAGTAGACTCCTCACGTCCACAAAATTAAAGAACGTCTCAGAAAGAGATTTTCTAGGGTCTTTAAAACATCATAGGGAATTTAAACTGATAGAAAATATTTTTTTCCAGTTATATATCACTTGCCTCTTGGCGTTGAAGACCGTCGTATTCCAGAACGCGCTTTCAGTTCATCTTCAAACTGGGACAACAACCACAGAGCTTCAAACGTAAGACTCAACTCTGTTCGACGAGGACGTAGAACAGGAGCGTGGTCTGCTAGACACAATCGACGTGGACAGTGGCTTCAAGTTGATATTGGAAGTCTTGCCCAAGTTACCGGTATTGCTACTCAAGGACGACAAGACGCAAATCAATGGGTGAAAAGCTACTACGTGACGTATAGTACAAATGGAAAACGATTTGTACCTTACAGGCATGGAAGAAGAACAGTGGTAAGCAAAATATATAAATTTTTTGTACTTCTTCGTGAATTCGATTATCTGTTCTACTGAAACGAAAGAAGCAAGTAAGGAACCGAAAGCGTATTATCTAAGTTATTAGAAATTGATAACCTGACCTTTAATCTATTAGGCGTTCCGTGGTAACCGTGACAGAAACTCCATAGTATACAACAGATTTGTTCGTCCTCTGAGAGCACGTTTTGTACGTGTTTACCCAAAGAGCTGGCATAGTCATATTTCTATGAGGTTGGAACTTTACGGAAGACGATATGGTAAGCATGAAACACGTAATTTTCACGAAAGTCTCGCGAGTTTACTACATGGAAACAAATAAACTAAGAGTCAGACAAGAGACTTGAAAGGCAAATCTATCTCTGTATTGACAAAATCTGATGGCCAGCTTGAAAAGTGGACTGTGCTAATGACGCATTTAGTTTACAGGCACTGTTTCAAATTCATCATAATTTACCTTAATTTTAAATGCTTTTGGGATAGCATGTATCCCAATCAACGTAGTCCAGCCACAAGAATTTGTCTAAATTTCTAAAAATAAATAACATAAAATGATCGGAAGACGCTTTTTCAAAAGCAAATGTGCAAACTATAACATTTAACATGTTTAATCAGAAAGCTTTAAATTGTTGTGATTGTCATTATTGATTAATGAACAACTTTGACCATTTTACTGCCAAAATGATAGGTCGTCGTCCCATACCTATCCCAAGTGGTATTTCCAATGGCCGTCTGCCCAACAGGTACATCACAGCATCCAGTCAATGGGACAAAAACCACGCCCCATGGCTTGCTCGTCTGCATCGTAAACGACGTGGACGTCAAGTTGGAGGATGGTCAGCTCGTACAAATAATAAGAGACAATGGATCCAGTATAATTTGAGATCACCAAAGAATATTTACAAGGTTGTAACTCAAGGAAGAAGCGATGCAAACCAGTGGGTGACAAGTTTTGCGATTGTGTACAGTCAAGATGGGAGACGATGGGTGTCATACAAAAAGCACAGTGTGGTTAAGGTACTACTGATTATGCTTCACAAAATAACACATTACTAATATTTAGATAGATTTCAAAGCCAAAATTATTAACATCAACATTTAACAACAGGTGTTCCCCGGAAATCGTGACAGAAGTTCACTAAGAGAAAATCTTTTCAGTCCTCCAATCACAGCTCAGTATGTACGAATCTATCCAAGAACGTGGCACGGACACATCTCTCTCAGAGCCGAATTCTACGTTACCCCAGCACGTAAGTAATTGTTACGCTTTCAGAGAGGAAGTATTTTTGCATTGCCTTGGTAAAAAAATGAATTGCTTTTCATTTTGGGTAAATAGTAGTGATTGTTTCTTTCACTCAAATGTATATACATAATTTGTAGGTCGTTCGGTGATACCCATGGGCGTGGAGGACGGTAAGGTACCTTCCGCGGCCATCACAGCTTCATCACAATGGAACCGCAATCATGGGCCTTCGAGAGCTCGAATCAATACTATTCGCCGCGGAAGCAAGACAGGAGCATGGTCTGCTAAAAAGAACAATAGACGACAATGGATCCAAGTTGACTTTGGAAAACCAACCATCATCAGTAAGATTCTTACCCAGGGTCGTCAAGATGCGAACCAGTGGGTCAAGACATACACTGTATCGTACAGCAATAATGGAAGACGCTTCACGTCCTACAGAGTAAGAGGAAGAGTTAGGGTAAGTTTTTCCTCTGCACTGTATTAAGTGTCCGATTTATAATGAGTTAGGGGATTTTGTCAAAGGAGATAATTAACTGAACCAGTTTAAGACTGGAAAAGTGGGAATACCCCAAGCAACTATCTTTGAACGTGCAATCTAGGACTCTTTTGATAACTACTTTTTAATAAGTTATATAGTTACTCGTCCTGCCCTCGATAGGTTTTAGATAATTTTCAATACGCCAGCTTCAGTAATAAGCATGTTTCCAAACTTAACTCTTCAAACACAAACACACAAATATTTATGTTTATAAAAATAAATTGCTTGTTATGCCTTCAGATGTTCGTGGGCAACACAGACAGAAACACTGTTGTTATCCGTTCCTTAAGGCCTTACATTCGGGCTCGAGTCATCAGAATCCATCCACGAACCTGGCATGCACACATCTCTATGAGAATAGGATTCAGAGGAAAACGATTAGGTAAGAATGCTCACCAGTTTATTCGAATATCAACTCAGGGACGTGATCTGTTATAATTGCTAATCTTTCTGACTAAAGGTTTTAATTATTCTTATTATTCCCCCCCCCCCCCCCCCCCCCCCAACATTGAAATGAGTGTTATATAGACCCCTTGCCATACATCTCAACCTGGGAGTCAAAGCAATGAAAAATTTAAAAAATGAAAAAGATTTCAATCCTCAAGGGAAGAGAGATCTAATGTTCTGACTTCCATATCAGAAAATAGTACAAAGGGTCTATTCCTTTTGTGAGCGCTTTCTAGTTCTTCTTTTCTTTGATCAAGAAGCTTGTTAGTATAAATCATTGTAATATTAATATATTGCTTTTGTTCCATCATATTACGCAGCGGGACCAATTAGACCAAACTTGCCACCTAGACTTCGAACTCTTGGAATGCAGAGCGGTCGTATCCGTAACAACCAGATCCGTGCATCCTCAAACTGGGACCGTAACCACGGTGCCTTCTTGGCCAGACTTAACAGTCGTGCACGAGGAAAACTTCAAGGCGGTTGGTCAGCAAGACACAATAACCGAAATCAATACATTCAAGTGAGAGTTTGTGCATTTACTGCTAGATCTTTTTTCTCGTATAATGCATGATCTTTTTGACAACCTCAGAATCATTTACAAAGGTTTAGGCTAGCTGATGTATAATAGCGGTAATATTAATTTTGCGAATTGTAAAAATCATAAACTCGGAAATCAATCACATTACATTTACATATTATACGTCATTTTTAGGTAAAATTCAGAAGACCAAAGAAGGTAGTTGCCATAGCAACGCAAGGAAGACAGAACGCTGACCAGTGGGTGAAAACCTACTACATAACGTACAGTCTGGATGGTGTACACTTTGCTCCATTCTCTAAAGCTTCACGCATTGCTGTAAGTAAAGCATTGTGCACTTGGTTAATTTTAATATGATGTAGTAGATTAATATATTATACTATGATAGACCGTTGAACGGTTCATGAACGGTTGAGGTAAATTAAATAGTAAGACTGAAAATAGACCATATCCCCCCCCCCCCCCCCCCCCATGTAAAATCTCTAAACAACGCATGTCGAGCAAAATACTGTGATAAATGAATCCTTGTTGTTACCTCTGACAACAGCCTAAACAAAAACAAAAAAGTGTTTATATCTGGTCCGTATGGGGCTCGAACCCATGACCTTAGCGTTATTAGCACCACACTCTGCCGACTGAGCTAACGGACCTTTTTTCGTGGTTTTGTTAAATATATATTATTGATATTCATAATAGCATTTTTCACGGTTACTAAAATTAGATTTCGCAAAGCCTTGTGGGTTCTAAATGCGGACAAATATTGCACATGAAGACTTTAATTACATGGAAAAGTAGAATAATATCAGTCAAAAAACCATAGTTCTTTCTTGAATTGAAAATTAGCAAAACTACAAAACTTTGTTGCAGCATGTTAGTATGTGCGTTGATCTTGGCTTGTCCGCATGTAAATCCCATGATGTACAGTTGTGACGTCATCCATAGGCTATTCTGCTCAATGTCTCTTGGGGAAGGCTCTGCTGTTTCACAATCAAACTTCAAAAGGTCTCATATCATAAAGCTGAAAGGTCTTCTCTTATCATAAGACTGAAAGTGTTACTAGGAAAATTAGCGTTTTGAAAAACGTTTTGGTCATTGGCAATTGTTCTTTTGTTCATTATTCTTTTTTTCAATTGATCATTGTTCTTTTTAAAAACTGAACTCCAAAATGTGGCCTGTCACAAACACGTTCAGTGAAAAGTGCATTTTCTTTTGTAAATTACCACCCTCTTATATTATGTGACCAAAATCTAAAACTTATCTGGTCCGTATGGGGCTCGAACCCATGACCTTAGCGTTATTAGCACCACGCTCTGCCGACTGAGCTAACGGACCATATTTTTGATCTCAGTAGTTAGGCAACACATCTTAATGTTTGACTAAAATTGTTTTACGTTTTTCTTCACAGATGTTTAATGCTAATCGCAATCGCAACTCCGTCAAACTTAACAAATTTAATCCTGCCATATATGCAATAGCTGTTCGTGTTCATCCAGTCAGCTGGCATCGCCACATTTCATTGAGAATGGAGTTGTATGGAAGAAATGCAAGTACGTAATTTCTACTAATTGAACCATTCTTATGACCATATTGAAGACTGGTTTCATGCATTTATAAAAAAAATACATCTACTGATGCACTGTACACAGAAGCGATATATTTAGTTCCTTATTTTCTTTTTCATTTTAAACTCGAAAGATATAAGATACCTACCACTTGGTGTAGAAGATCGACGCATACCAGACAGAGCTCTATCCGCTTCAACATCTTGGGATGTCAAACACGGAGCATCAAACGCAAGACTCAATTTTGTTCGACGACGACATAGAACAGGAGCGTGGTCTGCTAGACACAACCGACGAGGACAGTGGCTTCAGGTTGATATCGGAAGTCTTGCCCGAATTACAGGTATTGCTACCCAAGGACGACAAGACGCAAGTCAGTGGGTGACGAGCTTCTACGTAGCGTATAGTAGGGATGGATTGAGATTTAAAACATTCAGAGTTGGCAGACGAACAACGGTTAGTATTTTTTGTTGTTGTTTACACCTATTTTCCAAATTACGAAACTTTTGGAATTTTGGTTGATTTGGCTTTTTGGGGGTTTGCTTTTGCCAATCAAAGTTAGCACCACGGGCCGGACATAAAAAAATTCCCACTAAGCCAATCAGAGACAATCGTTCCAACTCCTGGAATGGACAAAACATTTCAATAGGACGTTTGTACGATGGCGTCATTGACCTCTACTACCAGACTCCCTTGCACGCTTTCTTTTGTTCAGTTAATTAGCACCAATTGTCTTACTATTCTCATGAGGAAATACGAATTTAAATAAGAAAGAAAATTCTCAAAGCATCTGGGTAGTGGGAGTCAAATGACGCCATCATGCAAACGTCCTATTTCAATTATAAACGCAATCGAAATTTTAAAAAGTTTAAGAAAAATGCTATTCGATAAATATGTTTGAGTTTCTTTTCATACCTGAAGTTAAAGGCTATCGAATTTCGCTCCAATTAGGAAGAACTATATTCACGCTTTTAAAATTCCTCTAGATAATCGGAGCCCGGTTGTACGAAGAGTGGATAGCGCTATCCAAAGTATAAATCTTATCCAGGGCATAAAATTATTGGTAGTAGCATCGTCTTATCCCTTGGATATGATAAGGATTTATTCATCGGATAGCTCATCCTTCCAAGAAGTCAAAAAGACGAATACAAACGTCTAGGTCGCGTATTTTTGCAAATGGGTGTAATTGTATTGCAGGTTACAGTTATTAAAAGATGATTTCCGTATACTTTTACTTTGATGTTCTTATGCCTGATTTAAAAAATGGTGGTCCGTATGGGGCTCGAACCCATGACCTTAGCGTTATTAGCACCACGCTCTGCCGTCTGAGCTAACGGACCAACTCACAACTTAATACATTTTAGTTTTTGAACCAATTTGCTTCCCTCATTACTAAAAGAAACACGAAGTTTTACAAAAATGAAAAATGTATGTGGTCCGTATGGGGCTTGAACCCATGACCTTAGCGTTATTAGCACCACGCTCTGCCGACTGAGCTAACGTACCAACTGTTGACTTTATTCTAAATTCATAAACGACAAAGAAAATTAAAAGCTGATGGTGTATAACATACGTTTTTTAATGTGTCATTCCATTGACAGTACTATACTTTGTTTGAGTTGTTCTCATATAATTCATCTGCAACCGTTAAACAATGTTAAATGTAATTGGGTCGGCTAGCTCAGTCGGCAGAGCGTGGTGCTAATAACGCTAAGGTCATGGGTTCTAGCCCCATACGGACCACATACATTTTTTTATTTTCAGGAATAAGATTGCATTTTACATCCCTTTACTATTTACGTCAATATTGCCATTTGAAAAGAAACAAAAGTTTTTTTCTTATCGTTTTACTTGCTTGAGTTATCAAAATTAATCTTCTTTCGTTTTTCTGTCGATTAGATATGCATGCAAAAAATCAATGTTATAACTATAAATAAAATAATTTGGATAATAATTCCATATTATGGTGGTGTATAGTTATGGTATCTTAAAACAAATGATAGGGATTAAGATACTGATGTTCTTCTCAACCTTTTCATTAAAGGTCTTACAAGGCAACAGGAACAGGAATTCCATAGTCTTCAACAAGCTACGAAGGCCCTTCTCTGCTCGTTACGTTCGCATCTTCCCACAATCCTGGCATAGCCACATGTCTATGAGAGTCGAGTTGTGTGGTCGCAGATATGGTGAGTGACAACCTTTTAGATACTCTTTATTTAGCAATGGACCTTTCCAATCCAGAAATGTTTTATGCCTATCGGATTGAAACAACAAAGGAAGTGTACTATGATTTAGCCTTGAATTGAGGACTGTCTAATGTTTTTATTTATAAATTTAAAGCTCCACGCCCACGACCAGTCGCTTGCGGTATTTCCAATGGTCGCATACCAAACAGATACATTACAGCGTCGAGTCAATGGGACAGAAACCACGCCCCATGGCTTGCTCGTCTGCATCGTAAACGACGTGGACGTCAAGTTGGAGGATGGTCAGCTCGTACAAATAACAGGAGACAATGGATTCAGTATAATTTGAGATCACCAAAGAAGATCTACAAGGTTGTAACTCAAGGACGAAGCGATGCCAACCAGTGGGTTAAAAGCTTTGTCATCACGTATAGTCAAGACGGAAGACGATGGGCTACTTACACGTCAAGAGGGAGGCCAAAGGTAAATATTTTTTTATATAAATGGAATGCAAGCAGAAACCTATAAGGATAACGGGGTTGAAACGTATAACACTATAACCATGCTCTTGAATATTCAGATATGCAAAATGAGTTTTTATACTATATTTGAAATATATAAGCTTGCTCTGAGATGGCCGCTTCTCTCACACATCAAATTCGCATCAAACATCATTCTCGCCGCAATTCCTGACTTTCAGATAAGATTTATTGAAGAAACATTTGAAATATTTGACTTTAATTTTGTTTTGGGAATTTTGAGTCTGAAAACGTAATTCACTAGAAAGAAATTAGCCAAGGAAGCAGTTGAATATTTCGGAGCATCGTACGAGAGAAAAGTATGGTTGTTACACGTTTCAACCACCGCAAAGAGTTTCTGATGTAAGTGTATGCTGTTGTATTATATAAAGCGTTACGGGGGTTCTCAACAGGGGAAGGGAATGGGTATACAAAAAGCATTTAGTTGGTTTGTTAGAAGATTGCTAAGGCATCTCCAGTTCAAATGAAAATGAGAATCTATGCACACCTTTAGTATACTTGAGCCTCGCAACATTTCTGTCAAGGCGAGAAAAGAGTTATAAATTTTTGAACTTGCTCCTCGTCTTAATAGAATCAATTGAATTATCTTGTATTTGATCAGAGATACAATCATGAAGATACATCTGTCTAATCATCAAGATATTCTTCATTTATTTTATTTTTTACTTTTCCATAAAGGTCTTCCCTGGCAATCGAGATCGTGACTCATTGATGGAAAATGTCTTCAATCCTTCTTTTACGGCCACTTACGTACGAATCAACCCCAGGACATGGCAAGGCCACATTTCTTTGAGGGCTGAATTTTATGCTGTCAAAGCATGTAAGTTGCGAACAGTCGTTAAGTCATGCCCTCTTGTATCCGAAGAGAATTAAGATTGTAACGTACGGTCTGAAGTTTATTTGGTTGCATATTTATGGTTTTTGGTCCGTTGTTTGCAAATCTGTCTCTGTCTGTCTGTCTGTCTGTATGTATGTTTGTAAAATTGTTGTTTTTCATGTTTAAGTTCGCCTTCACTTGTCAGGTTTTTTATTCGTTTTAAACATGAAATTTAGACTTTGCTATCGAATAAGCACCGTGAAACCTTGAGTCTCTTGAATCAGGGCCAAACATTCACAAAATATATACTTTATTTCCAGCTATTAACAAGGTTCCTATTGGTGTTGAGGATGGCAAGATTCCTAACTCTGCTTTCAGTGCATCATCTCAATGGGATCGTTACCATGGACCTCATCTTGCCCGACTTAACAACGTTAGACGAGGACGAAATGTTGGTGGATGGTCTGCCAGGAAAAACAACAGACGACAATGGATTCAAGTTGATATTGGAAGGAGGACAATCATCAGTAAAATTCTTACTCAGGGTCGTCAAGATGCGAACCAGTGGGTCAAGACATACACTGTGGCTTACAGCAACAATGGAAGGCGCTTCACGACATACAAAGTCCGTCGACGCGTCAGGGTAAGTGCATTAAAAGTCTTTTTTTTTTAATATTAAAATTCCCGATGACGTTCTGACAAGGCGGGAGAGGAAACAAATCCCACTTATACTTGACAGCACACTAAGTATTTCCCGATGACGGTTTTCAGGTATTCCTTGGAAATAGTGATAGACACACCATCGTGGTTCGTAAACTCCGCCCCGTTATCCGAGCTCGTTTCGTAAGGATCATTCCAAGAACTTGGCACGCGCATATTTCACTCAGATTTGGATTAATTGGAAGACGACCAAGTAAGTCTTTTTTCATTCATATCATGTCACTACCTTTTGGTTTTCATGTGCGTATCATAGAATGTGCTTTCAGTTAATGCTCTTGTAATCAATGCAATCTTAATTCTTAGGAATAAAATATTTTCGCAAGAATACCTTTAACTATTGTTATCAAAATGTTGCTAGACATTTATTTTGAAATGCATTCGTATTCTTGATTGTCCTTGTTTTCTTAACTCCTGATAATGAGGTTGTCTTTGATTTTTTACTTATAAGCAAGATCATACATTGATGTTCAAGTTATTCTTTGTTATAGCTGGCGGTTATATAGTTAGACCTACAAGAAGACCCACCAGAAGACCAACAAGAAGACCAGGTAAATTACATGAACTACGCCACAATCTAAAATGAGATAGTAGTATATGGTTTCCATATTAGAATATGTATATTGATTTTTAATTATAATTTCAACAGTTTACACTAAGCTCAAGCACTGTCCAGTTACTCTGGATCTTGGTTTCCTTATCGATGGATCAAGCACCGTTGGACGACGAAACTTCCACTTGGTGAAACTCTTCCTCAGGAAAATCACAAGCACTTTTACCATCACAAAACACCAAACACACGTTGGTCTTGTAACCTACTCCAATAGAGCTGACGTAGGAATGAGGTACGTCGACATCTACGCGTGAAACCACATCCATGAAGGTGTTCCGGGAAACAATGTTTTTGTTTTGGGAAATCAAACCGAAAAGAGTTGGGCTTATCAGTAGGGTACCTCTTCCTTTATGTAGACGGCATCTGTGTAACAGCATGATCGCGTTTTGCATTTTATGGATGTACTGATAAGAGCCAGTAACATTATTGTGAATTACGATTTATACATGTGGAATTGAAAGAAAAAAATACCCACTTTAGTCTTCAACTGATCAAAGTAGACAGAGAAGAATATGAATTAACATTTGGAAATTTTTCTTGGTGGCCTCATTTTATGTACTTATTGACTGAGTGCAAGGGCCGTACGGGAAAATATTTGGCTCTAGGTGATGCCGTACAAATGACCGAGAGCCAAATATTTTCCCATACGGTCCGACCTAACTCAGTCAATAAGCATTTTATCGTATGACCCTAAATGAAAAATATATTATGTCTTGCTAGACGTAAGAAATTGAAGATTCTAGGAATCAGATCCTAGTTCTCTTTTATACAAAAGAATGGATTAATTTATCATAAATATAAGTACATAAAGGTGACATCCTAACGAATTTATAACTAAATCATTCTGATCAAAGGTTCCGTCAGTACAACCATCATACGACTGTTGACAGAGCAATGGCCTCAGCTCCCTATCCAAACCGGCGTGGAGAACGTCTTGACATCGGTCTGGAAACAGCTTACAATGTATTTTTCCGCAACGAGCCTGACTACATCCAGCGTACATTGGTGGTTGTGACATCAGGACGCCCTGATAGACGTTACTTTAGACGAATACGTCGAATAACAAGTATCATGGAGAGAAGGAAGGTCAAGATCTTTATCATAAGACTTGGATCGTACAGGAGAGGTATGTTGATAAATATTGAATGAAATGCAGTTTCGAGAACTTTATTCAAAAGATTTGAAATTTGGAATACTCAAGAATAGATGCCCAGGGAGAAAACGTATTTTATTAAAAAAAAATAGTCAATTTTACGCTTAGGTATTTTACATATCGCTCCAACTAACAGCAAATTTAATTGGTTTTTAGTTGTTTTTCACGTAAAGTGATATAAAACGACACCCTGACAGCTGTGCTGTCTATAACTGATTTTTCAATATCTGCTCCCTCGGCATCCAATACCTTCTAACTGAAAGCAATAGAATTAAAGATGGCCGCCGTATCGGTAAAAAATGTCTATTAAGCTAGATATACGCTATACGAACTGACCATTCCTTAATTGTTACACAAGAACATTGCTTTTGTATTAATGAGCTTCTCATGATATACGAAAATCATTTATCATAAAGTTGATTAATTTGTGTTTCTTGTTATGTTCTTACAGGTGCACTTCTCGGAATGACGTACAAGGACAGACATGTATACTACATTCCATCTTACAATGAACTTCTTGCTCGTGCTGGAAATCTCGCTGATGCTATTTGCAAGCAGCAAGTAAGTAGAAAAAACTATATATTTATCAATCAAATAGCGATTCTTCATGTTTGTGTGGTGTTAATTTCCCAACTATTTTCGCAAAAGCTCATCACAAGTCGCTTTGTGTCACCGGCCAATCGATCTATAGGTTGGGACTTGAATAATAAAAATTTTTGTTGCATAAAGTTAGAACTATCGCTTTGAGCCATTCTTAGGTCGAGAGAAAACCTGGGTCGAGTTGGCATTGCATTGCACTGTAGTACTGTTTCATGGGACGAAATAGACGCCATCTTGGAATTACGTCCCATAAAACAACCCCACAATACACTGCAATCCCAACTTAACTCAATTTACCTCTCGACCTCGGAATGGCTAGTAGGGTGTAGAATGTATTACATAAAGAAACAGGGACAGTGCATTGCTTAACTAAACTGTTTATCACCGCATTATAATGGTGTAATCATATGGTGATCAATAAAAGAACATATCAGTAACTCTGTTACACACAGGTATTCTGGTTTCTTTCTTTATGTATAGAGGACACAAACGACAAGGGTTACCTCTTCGTCTAAACGACACCTTTGATATCGTGTGCGTGCGTGAAAAGATAGGGGGGTCAAGATAGTTTCCTTGGAGAGCTTGAAGAGGTCCCGGGAGGATCTGGGACCGCCGACACTAATGTCGGCTGCTGAGGAGACTAGGCTCAAGAACCAAAAGATTATAAGTTAACATTGTCTGAAGATTAAATCTATTTGAAAAATGTCAAGAAACGCTTACTTAACTAAGCTTACCTTCTATTTTTCAGGAAAAGGAGACGGATATCTATAACATCAAGAGAATGGTTTTGCAAAGACCTCCTGTAATCGTGAGACCGCGAGAAAAGGAAAACGACACCTCCGTAAAACACTAACCACGGAAATTAAAAATGGACCGGACCACGGAATAAAAAACGACTGAAATACAACATTTTATCCGATGATGATTTTCCACTTTTTTATGGCTCTTATAGAGCTGAATCCAAAATAATTAATAACACATCTCTAATGTTTAGAGATATACTTAATTCAGTGAACTCAGGAAGATAATATTCTCAATAAAGTTCCACTAACATTTAAAAGTACGCTTCTGTTGTCGTTGATATGACTAATGTTAACATATAAATAAATTGTTCTTTCTTAATCCGAAAGGCAACTACCCCGTGATTAAACCGAGTTTCTGCACAGCCGGCGCGCCAGGAAAAATGGATAAAAACATTGTAAACTCAAGAGAGTACCAAAAAGGAACCAAACTCTACTCATATGACCATAGTTAATAGAGCTCCATTAACTATGATATATATGTGTATATTGGTGAGGGGTGTCGCATTATGTCATAATAAAGCGTGGCATTTATTTTTAAAAGTATACTAAATAAGGACCAAATTGATATTTTTCCCCTATGCGTTCATGATTCCTGTGTTCATGTGAAGAAAGTATCTTTTGCTGTTCGGATGCCAAACATGACACTATCAGTAAAAAATATATTATTTTCATAACCTCTTTTTGGGCATTATAAACTAATTATGCTTTTCCACTTTTAAGAGCGACTGTCCAGAAATATCGAGCACGGGGCGGCCACAGTCAAAAAATAAAAGTCCTTCATTTTTGGTCTGTAGACACTATTAGATGAGTTTATGAACGTACTGGGGTCGGTTTTTCGATCTACGTAAAAAATCCGGATTTTTTTGAAAAAAACGATTTCACCCCGTGTCGGTCTAAAAATTGCTCAAGAAACGGCTGCGAATTACGCTTTCAAAAACATTCTCGCTCCAAGTGAAAACCCAAGTTACAATCAAATTTGCAACTGAATTCAAGAAAAGGGGTGTTGAACAATTGTTCCAGGTGATTTTAGACGTTTTAAACTAAACTTTAGATAGAAAAAATTGCATTCTTCCAGCACAGTTATTCACAGTCTCGATTTTACCTCACATTTATAAAAGCGATTTTACGCATGTGGCCATTCTCCAATTTTTACAAAACTCAAGCTGTACAATGTTCAAATGATAGAATAACACGAACTACAAAAATTAGTTTGGGTTTTTCCACAGGCCTTATGAAAACTTTATGCGAAGTTGGAAAAATTTGCCATGTAAATATGCAAATTAGCAGTTTGTTTACATCTCCACACCACAGATCACGGCTGCGAAAAAAGTCATCTAAAATAGTTTTAACAGCTTATTAATCCACACATTAGCCTATCTAAGGACTATCTAAGCATGATTGGCCTTTGTTATTATTTTAAACGATTATTTGTTGAAGTTAAGCCTACACTTCCGGTGTTGAAGACACTCAGCTTGCTTGCCTCGGTGGCATTCCATCGGTGCGTAGTAAACTTAGTAATCATAAATGACTGTTAACATGCTCTATAAACGTTACTATTCCTCACTAGTGGTATCCAGCTTATCACATAGTATTTTCACATACTGAGTATGCTTGAAAGTTTGCATTACTTTGTAAATAAGCAGGGATCAAACCTGTCAAAGCGGATTATGTGAGCTGATGGCGTGACAAACGACAGTTTGCGCGGAGCTGGACGTGACGTCGTTTGGTACAGTACGTTTTTTATTGCCTGAACATCTTGTGATTTGGCATAAACTAAAGAGAATCACTCATTATCAAGATTTGTTTTTTTTAGCTGTCATATGTTTTCTTGCTTGATCGAAGTCATGTTTAAAATTGGTTACATGTATGATGAGTGCAGTTGTAGCCTGATATACAATTCCCCCTCCCCTACCCCACTAGCTTCATGGCTGTACAATAGATCGAATGTATGATAGACTCGCCTGGTTTCGTGGAAGCGTAAATCTGATATAAGACTATGAGAAAAAAGAAAATACATTTTAAAGTATATATATATATGTATATATATAACATTTTATGTCGATAGTGCGATTTGATAGAACTGTGATCTGAACATGACGCGTGTGTGGCCGAAATGTCCAGGAATTTGATAGTTTCAATCAAATTCCAAAAATTTGTTGTACATTACCAGGTAGACAAAAATAAAAGCAGCATTTAACAAAGTGTTTATAGTCAGTATAGAAATTTGTTAATTATGGTGAGCATCAGTTATGGAGGCTCGTAAATCATTTTCTTTTCAAGCAACCATTGGTGGTCATTGTGGGTTTGACCCAAAAGAAAGAAGTAGATCTGTCACTAACGTTCCTTTGACAAGATGTAAACGGGATATCGCCGAGGACAAACGATGTTTTAGTATAGTTGAAGTTGAAACCGAGGTCGAATTAATTCTCGCAAGAGTATGTATTTTTGAGCCCTCTAGAAACATAGACAGCCCTACAATCTGTCGGAATCACCGTGCGTTTGGGCGTCAGCTGGAAACGGACATCAGCGAAATGTTCTGTACCCGTAACTCTTTCTCAGCACAAAGCCGATGTCAAAAGGAATCCAAAAGCAGAGTGGGGTTTGAGCAAAAGTGGATCGAAAACTGTGTTAAAAGAGACTGGTGTTTTTCTTACTGTTGGTTTAGGAAGGTTGGTGGATTGCTAGCATTAAATTGACTAATATATACGGTCTATACGACGCCATGACTACTTGCGCAGTGCTCAGTCGTGAAATTGTGCAAGCTTGACGCTACTACATCATTGATTAGGGACTGGTCATAAAATATTGGGGGGGTGGGGGTGGGCAAAATCAGAATAGAATCACTGATTTTTATCATGGCCCACATAAAATGATGCTGAAAATCCTGATGACCCAAAACCAGTTTAGAAGCAAAATTGCAGGCCCACCCATTTTAGTTGTCAAATTTTATCAACAGCCCACCCCTTTTAAGGAGTTCAAAATTATGTGACCCATCCCCTGATTTTGCCCCCCAACCCCCCATACTTTATGACCAGTCCCTTACACATATAGAAATAGTCTTGGGGAGGCCAACGAAGAGAGTGAAGTTATCTTACGAATGGAAGAATTGACTTTGTTAAGTCGAACAACATGAGGGACGCAAGCTACTTGATTGCAAATCGATGTGGGATGTGGTTCGATGATTCCAGTTAACTTATTATATAAACTAGTTCTTTGATGTCTGAATTCCATGAGACATTAGGATGCGTTCATAATGTATGGCAGAGAGTGGTAGTGGGGGGGGGGGGGGGGGGGGGGCAGATGAAATTTAGGGGGGATCGGAAAAAGTTTTACCAATAAAAAAGGGGGGGGGGGTGGGTGGGTTGAAAACCTTTTTTCAGAGAAATGGGGGGGGGGGATGCAAAATTTTTAGAAGAAGCTACGAGAGTTTGCCAGGGGGGGTATATTATTTTTTGGGGGACTTTTGGGTGGTATTAAGAATTGTTTTGTCATTTAAAGATTTCATCTGCCTCCGCCCCTTCTGCCATACAATATGAACGCAGCCTTATTCAAATCGGGGTCTTTTTGTCGTAAAGAACAATATCATTGAAAGCTCATAGAGAGTCTTGATAACGAGTGATTCTCTTTAGTTTATGCCAAATCACAAGATGTTCAGGCAATAAAAAACGTACTGTACCAAACGACGTCACGTCCAGCTCCGCGCAAACTGTCGTTTGTCACGCCATCAGCTCACATAATCCGCTTTGACAGGTTTGATCCCTGCTTATTTACAAAGTAATGCAAACTTTCAAGCATACTCAGTATGTGAAAATACTATGTGATAAGCTGGATACCACTAGTGAGGAATAGTAACGTTTATAGAGCATGTTAACAGTCATTTATGATTACTAAGTTTACTACGCACCGATGGAATGCCACCGAGGCAAGCAAGCTGAGTGTCTTCAACACCGGAAGTGTAGGCTTAACTTCAACAAATAATCGTTTAAAATAATAACAAAGGCCAATCATGCTTAGATAGTCCTTAGATAGGCTAATGTGTGGATTAATAAGCTGTTAAAACTATTTTAGATGACTTTTTTCGCAGCCGTGATCTGTGGTGTGGAGATGTAAACAAACTGCTAATTTGCATATTTACATGGCAAATTTTTCCAACTTCGCATAAAGTTTTCATAAGGCCTGTGGAAAAACCCAAACTAATTTTTGTAGTTCGTGTTATTCTATCATTTGAACATTGTACAGCTTGAGTTTTGTAAAAATTGGAGAATGGCCACATGCGTAAAATCGCTTTTATAAATGTGAGGTAAAATCGAGACTGTGAATAACTGTGCTGGAAGAATGCAATTTTTTCTATCTAAAGTTTAGTTTTAAAACGTCTAAAATCACCTGGAACAATTGTTCAACACCCCTTTTCTTGAATTCAGTTGCAAATTTGATTGTAACTTGGGTTTTCACTTGGAGCGAGAATGTTTTTGAAAGCGTAATTCGCAGCCGTTTCTTGAGCAATTTTTAGACCGACACGAGGTGAAATCGTTTTTTTTCAAAAAAATCCGGATTTTTTACGTAGATCGAAAAACCGACCCCAGTACGTTCATAAACTCATCTAATAGTGTCTACAGACCAAAAATGAAGGACTTTTATTTTTTGATTGTGGCCACAAATTTTCGATTTTGCTCGATATTTCTGGACAGTCGCTCTTAATTCTTTTAAAACAATTACTTAAGTCAATGCTGGGCTACCTTTGTTTTGATTTATACAGAACCATCATTGAGTTATAGTCTGAGGCATTGGAAAAGGTATTTCTAAGAATCAAACTTCAAGTTTACTATTTGGCATTATTTGCCTTTGTTCTTGGACCAGACTTGCTTATACCACAGGGATCCCGAATCCGGAGCGGGATTACAAAGTAATTTATGTAAACGCCGCGTAATAAGAGTCTTCGATCCGCGATCATTCTGGTTCGACTTCCAAGGTATGGTAGGTCCAGGATTTTTGGATAGATAATGCTTTAAGACCGTTCTGTGCAGCAATCTCTATCGAACGAATGTAACAAAGTAAGAAGTCCTATTGAAGTGATAGTTGGTCTACCTGTGGTTCAATACCATAATACCTTGCGGGTTGCATTGCCTCGTGGTCATCATTCTGGTTGTAACTGTTGCTCGACGAATTTTCTTTATTTCACCCACAATTCTGCAGGTATTTATTCTTCTATCAATTTGAAAATATACTTAAATAAACTATTTATATATTTTTTAAGCATTAGGAGATTAATGACCTTATTTTTTCCACGATATTTCAGCGTTTAGTTGACTAGAAAATGGCGCCGAGTGTTGGGGGCGTTTGGAAAAGAAAGTCTTAAAACTTCGAATCGAATGCCAGTAGAAGGAAAGATGATGCCAGTGTTTAATAATACAGGCTATAAAAAACCGTGAGGTATGAATTCTTAGACATTATTAGTACTGAAACGACGGTCTCGATGTTTCTTTAGTTTCATGTTTGAGAATTTCTTGGTTTTCACTACGTCATCAAGAATTTCAAAAGCATAAATTCGCATCATAATGAAATAAAAGTTTCATAACCCCTTGAAGCGGTCAAAATTACATATTCTGGCCAAATTTCGAGGCTGTAAATCATTTCATTGCGGATGTATAGGTGAGTAAACATGACGCAATATTTGGTTAAAATGTATGGACGGGGCATGGAACGGCCATCTTGGTGTTCCAAGTTGGAACACCATCATGGCGGACGAAATTTCAAAGGCTTAAGGTGGAACCAAACTAATTCAGAGCAAATTTGAATAACCGCTGATCTTAGTTAATGCAGGCTTTATATTTAAGAAACACGTCACCGGAAAGAATACGTATTCCCTACATAGAGAACAGGCAGCCAAAGCACACAGCTATAGATTTTACGTAAAAACATTAAAAATAAATACAAAATCGTGTTGCTTTTTGGTAAAGCAGCAAATGACATCAAAACAACCTCAAGATATCACATTATTTTAAAGTAAACACATTAACTTTATTATGGCGGATCAAAATATATAGTGGTATGCTTAAACAGGAATTAAATTCATACTTTAAATGAATTTGTTATAAATATTTTTTGTCAAAATCTATCAGGGGCCTTAAATTGAACTTAATTATTCCATCTGCCACTGCAGGAGTCAAACATAGTTCATAAACTGCGGCCTTTCCTCGTCGTACATCCTCCTGGTATAAAATACCTACTGCGTCATCATCCTCATCCAACCACTGTAACTCGCCTTCGTACCATCCTGGTTTAAATGAAGTTCCTTTTAGGTCATTCTCTGTCCATAAAGCCATAACCTTTTGCCCTACTGAGAGCTGCGAACAGGCTATGATATTGTGTTGTTTATTTTCCATTTCAAATTCTTTTTTCTTTATCCAGTATCTTTTGATTCCGCTTTGATCTTTTTCTTGTGGCAGGTCTTTCTTCTATTTTTATCTTTTTCGCAATTGGCCAAGTAATTACTTACCGCGCTTTAATTATGAGAAAAAATAATAGGTAAATTTCGCCAGGCGTTCCTAGTTTGCAAACACAAAAGGGGACTGGTAGCGAATTCACAATATTATGAAAATCACAGAGGTTCCTATGGTTGCAAGTAGAAGTTTTAGGTATTTCAAGGAGTTAAAGGTACTTCAAAGCAGCTTTATCATCTTTACTTTATGTTATTTACATTGAACTATGGTGTAAAATGTTTGAAATGGATAATTTTTTGATCAATTAGCAACAATATTATTGAATTTTAGGTTTTTGGGTTGTGTTTATACCTACGAAGCGTTCGAAAGACTTTGAAGATCAGCTGGTTCATCCGCTCTTTTCACGTAGATATTTCAAAATCAATCCTCCCACCATCCTTTGAAATAATTTTCCAGACCAAGATGCCCCCCTTTCCTTCGGAATTCCAGGTCTAAGAAATCCCCCCTCTTCTTCGGAATTTCTGATCTAAGGAACCCCCCTCTCCTTCCGAATTCCAAAATGTATTCCAAAAGTACATGGAAATCTCCAAAATTTCAAGTTAAATGAAAGACATCCATTGTAATTTTCACTAAACCTGATATCGTGTTGAATTATCTGTAGTTATCTTTCATTTGACAAGTAAAACCAACCAAAAAAGAAAAAAAATGTCGACCATAGAGAACTTTGTGGAAGGATTTTTCGAGAACAAAACTAGACCTGTGGGGTGGCTGGTTGTGGACCGTGTACACGTTACAAAAATCCTGTGCGGGAGAGTAGTAAGGTCAAAATTCGTTCTCGCCTGAGTCCTTCGCAAGTAGCAACTTTGGCATAACATGGCAGAAAATTTTCTGCAAGCAAAAATTTTCTGCACGAAAATTTCACTCCTAGAAATCTTGGAGGAAGAGCCAAAAGAGTTTTAAATAAATGAATGCCCCATCGTAGGGAATATTTTGATCACGTTTTTTGTGGAGTTCGAGGTTTAAAAGATGATGAAATCATGGTTTAAAGTGAGTTGTTTGTTCAAATATGGCGACTGAAGTTTCCTCCCTTGTCAGAATATATAATATATATTATAAAAGATCAACATCGGATACCATAGGGAAATTATATAGGAAAACAAAGGCGCGCGCGAAAAAAAATTTCTAGTGCATTTTTATTGATTTTTTTTACTCTTTCGCATTACAGAGGAGACATTATCTTGATCTCGAATTTAATATAAAAAAATTAGTTTTTCCGATTTTATTTTCACCATTCACTTTAATCTAAATTGGGCTACCTGTGACCAGAACAACAACAAGCTGTTAAAGAACTGCAAAACAGGAAAAATGTACTGGCAATTCTGCGTGCGGGTTTTGGTAAAAGCGTGACCTTTCAAACTTTTATCAGTATATAAAGAAGATTGAAAGAAATGGTCGTAATAATAATGCATCGTACACTGGTGATAAATCCAAAACCAATTTTTGTAAACTTCCATACTTTCGAATGCTTGCAAAGAGATGACCTCTTGTCAGCAGTGGTAATGCCTGCTAGTTCACTTGTGAGATCTGCCCAAGTAGCAACACCATTTTTACATTGGCCGTTTTTTTTTTTTTTTTTTTTTTTTGCCAGCATTATTATTGTCTTTGGACTCTCTACACGTTCCCTTAAATTTGTCTACCAACCCTGGCGAAAGAAAAAAAATATTAATTAGCAAAAAGAACTGTGCTTCTCTTTACATTAAAAATTTGAGATCAGCTTAAACAACTAGGTGATACATTATGTATTTATAAACAATTTTAAATAATAAAAATTCAGACCTTTTCAGTGGAACATTCAAAACATGTTATTTGCCATGCCAGGATAGTTCTTAATGATCATTTTAGCAATGTGGTTATTTGGTCAAGTTCCGGTGCAATTTAGAAAAAAAATTTATCTCATACTTTGTTGCTATCTTTCAAAATGAAGTGAAACAATATGAAGGAAATTCTCATAAAAGAAAATAATAATAATTTCATAGGCCTACAAAAACAACACAAAAGACCACTCTTTTGAGTAGTGCGATACAATAACAATACAAAACACTTGAAACATGAATAAAAATAATTCTCTTTTCCCCATGGTTGGGGACGTCAATGGCAGCTGGTGTGATAAAATATATAAGACCACTCTTATGAGTAGAACAAAACAATAACATAATTTAAAACACATGATACTTAAATAAAAATAATCACTCTTCTCTTGTGATGTTTGTAAATTTACCATCTCAAAAAGGGTTCTACTTGTGGAGATTGCTGTAAAGTCAGAAGAAAAATTTTAAAAAACTTAGTATGCTACTAACGCATCAACTATTCCCAGCTAGCAGAGGCTCCTGTAGACAAGCCTGGCAGAATTTGTATATATCAACTAATGAATTACCATAGAATTCGGCGGTGACTTGCATGTTTAGATTTGGAGATTTCCCTGGAGGAATCAGGCAAGCTCTTAAAGGACAACTGACCCTCCAAAATGACCCATTTTTAAGAGGAACTACATCATTTGAGAAGTCCAAAAATCCAGTTTTTAAAGGGGATAGAGCATCCATTTTTCTAAAACAATTTTTTGAAAACATCGCATATATCGCTCTGGTGGCCGCCATCTTGCGCTTTTATCGCGGGCTCAGAAAAATAGCGTAATGACGTCACAACGTCACAAAGAGTTCAAGCTTCCAGTTGTTTGCCTGACTTCTTCCTCAGTTTCTTATACGTTTTACTCAATATTTTGCGAAAAAAATACAACTTGGTCATCAAATTAAAGGCATGTCAGAATCTAATTCTTCTTCCGAAGGCTCGGACAGCTCGGGAGACGATTTCGCTCAAGAATTTTTCGGAATGGACGACGAATTTGGTTTACGGCCATATCAGTTTGAACCAGAAATAGAAATCTCCTCAGATGAAGAGTTCAGAGAAGGATCTGACAGTGACATTATTGAAGACGATGAACAAGAGAACAATCGACTTACAAATTCAGATTGGTAAGTCGTACTTCTGTCTTATCACAAAACTGAACTACATATCCATTTTACATAAAATCGTATCTTGCCACTCGTGTTCTTGCAATCTGTTCTTTAGATATTGGTATGCATGAATCCAGTTTGCGACCAAAAGCAATACCAACTTTCACAATTTTAATTAAAAACATGTTTAAAAACATCGCTTGATAGTCAATAAGTTATATACTGCAGGATATAGATACAGGGATATAGTTGTGTCACAAGTTGTGTATGTATATTCTCACTTGGGACAATCGTTGATAATGTTCAAAGATACTAAGAATTGTTTTATTTCTGTTAAATAGGTGTACCTGTGGTAGCTGCCAAATTATGGATTCAATATCTGAATGCATTTGTTGCCAAGAAATCGAAAAAGTGGTTGCAACATGCCAGTCTGTTGTTGAAGATGGAGATGCTGATGAACCACCACCATGCATTACTCAACATCCTGGATTCTTACCTGTTTGTGCCAATAAGTATGTTCTTCGAACCGCATGGGCTCAGTACAAACAGCAGTACAGTAATGCGTATGAAGGCCCAGAGCACAAGCAGTACAGACACATTGCATATAGGCAACTAGCAAGATGGTGCTGGGGAGTTCTTGGAAAGGAAGTTCGGGTTGTTCTGCCCTCTTGTGCTGTCATGTGCATCAGAGCACACTTCCCTCCCCCTGGACTAGAGGAGGACTTTGAATTTGAAGGTTTTCACTATGCAGATGATTAGCTTGGCCTAAAGTTACATGGAGTTATTATATACATTTTATTTATTCCTTACTTCATTTCATATACACAGAGTGGATTTTTTTCTATCAGGATTTCTGAATTGATAAATTGAAAAGGAAAACATGGAAAGGCTGAGACCAAAATGTATAAGAGTAGTCATGAATTTATTTTTAGATGAAGTACATATAGAAAGTTGTTTATATAAATGTTTTCTAGGTTTTGCATATTTTATTATTTAAAAACAACTACACCTAGACAAAATATCCAGCTGAATAGAGAACCTAGTGTACAAAGCACTAGTGGACAAAATCATGAGCTAACCAAGCAAATTTTGCAGTTATACTAGACATGGATAACCAATATTTCCTGGGCACCAATTTGTCTGAAAACAAGGCTAGTCAGTATTGTTTATAAAGAATTTGCCTTGAAGTAGCATGCTATAATGGATTCAAAAATTGTGCTAAATGAAAAAAATATTCTCTTGGTGATAGAATCCCACCCCATCTTAGAATCTCGGTACTGACTAGTCTCATTGTCAGACAAATTGGCACTAGGAAATCTTGGCATCCAGGCTTGTCAGCCATTTATGGCTCATACATTTTTTTTCCAGGCAAATAGGCCCTTTGCAGCTCAGTAATCATGTGCTGATTAATTCACTGAGAGCAAATGAATGAACATCTTGATTCCCATGAGTGAAAGCGAAAGTCACTATTCAGCTGGAATTTTTTCTATACTACATTCATACTGGGAGAGACCCCATATATAATGGAGCGTAGATAGTTAAAGAAAAGACCTCTTTTAAGATTTCATTTAAAAGTCAATTGTTTCCTAAGTGGTAATGATATTTTAATAAAATTTTCATCTGAACATCTAAAAACTGCAAACTTATCTACCACTTTAATCAGGTCCCCTTCACATTAATTACATATTTTGTTTATAGCAGTTTTACTTGGGTCTGTCATGTACCTTCCCATTTGTAGAAGCATTGTAATTATTACCAGTAATGAACACAACTGTTCAAAGATGAGGGGGATTGGGACGACAGGCTTACTTGACAGTTCTTTCAAAACAGCTATTCACTAGAGTACAATCACTAAAAGAGTGCCAATGATGCTTTGCATTATTTTCTACTAAATAGTGTTAATTAAAAATAGGAAATGGTTAGAATTAGCATCACTTAACACTACACATTTCAGTGTTTTTAGTCTCTACTACATTCCATTTAAATTAATTACCTAGAAAATCTTGACCGGTGTCGTTCAATCAATTCCTGTTTGTCTGGGGCAGGAACACTAGCAATGTTTCTTGGTAATTCAACCTCTTCAATTGGGTCAACCCCTGCAGCCTCCATGCCACCCTCACAAATTTCAAGTACTTTCAGTTGTAGCTCAGGGAGGAAAGCATAGCTTTTTCTTTGTAAGACTGGCTTAACAACCCAGCGCTTGTGCATCTTAGGGAAGCACTTGCGATAACGAGCTTCTCCACTCCTTGGGCCTTTTTGAACAATTGCTTGAATTCTAGCTGTATTGAAATTGTTGTCAATGGCAGCAAGTTGAGTACGAGCAACCATTCCCTTGTAAGAGAAGTGCTCTCTTTTTGAGCAATACTTCAGCATCATCGAATGATAAACTTCAAGCCCTCCTGTGTGACAAAAGTCGGTCAATCTTGCCAAGTCATTAAGTAACTTTGGTTGAAGGACAACCTCTTCTAGGGCCACATGAGCTGGTGACCCCGGCTTGATCCAGTGTGTGGTGCGCACTTGTCTGCGGGTTAGGGGAGGATGGGCACACTTTTTGAATACCTCTGCATCCTTCCAGGAATGCTTGTTCACGCAATGGTGAACAACAGATTTCCACTTCTCTCTCAAAAGTTGTACATCCCCATTACATGTAGCAGCACACCACCAAAGATGGTTTGAAATGGATTGTATTCAGGGTGCCAGCTCTTGGTTTTTCTTCAATTTTGCTTTCTTGTTCAGCTTTTTTACAATTGACTTGGAAAGATGCCACACATCATACTGGTGTTTGATGTGGCTAAAATCTTTTGCCATAGTGCTGGTGATGGATGTGTGTCTGTCAGTTGTGATACATTTTATACTGACCGTGTCTTCTAAAGTGTTCAAACACCTTAGAAACCCCTCTTTCTCCATAGCATTGGAGCTGGTTACTTCAGAGACTTGAACAATGCTGAAGGTGGCAATTTTCCCTGTGCTTGTCTCCATCATAGTATATGTGCCATATTTAGCACTATGGCCAGGACTGTCACTTCGGCCATCACCATTGAGATTTACTATGTCCTTATTGGACAGCTCTTCAATTACAGCAGCCTCCTCTCTCTTCCAAGCATCATTAACAACAGGAAATAGGTAACGTTCCTGATGTCTGTAAAAGACCCTCTCACTCAGAAATTTTAGGCCAAGACAGGATGCAAAGTTTTGAAGTCTGGTAAAAGTATTACCAGTAAATAATATTGATGAGGAAATCAACAAGTTCCCAATAGCTAAGCGATTTAACATTGGCTGTGAGTACCATGTCAAAGCATGATGTTTCATACATATAGTTGTCACAATAAGTAGGCTGCCTTGACATACAAAGTTGACATCAGCGACAGGTGCTCCACAGCTTCTACAAAACTTGAATAACTGCTGCAAACAAGAGTTAAATACCAAATATTTAGGTTCTTTGATATGGTTTTCAAGAGTTTTATTGCAGTCTTTGTTTTCTGGCTCTAATTCACTGTCCGTTGTTGAAACTGTCTCTTGCGATGAAACAATGAAACCATCATCATCGTCACTTAGTGGGAGTCCCTCTTCCTCTGAAAACAAAGACTTTTCTGACTTTTGTGGAGACACTGTTGGCATTGACTTTACTGGTGAGGGGTGATAGCTAGTACTGTCGCTGTGGTCGTGGAAGCTCACACTGAGTATTTCATCTCTACTGATGTTTGGTGAAGGGGAGGGATTGTAAACTGTTGTTGTGTCGGCATCTTTATAGTATCCAGGCTCTGTCTGAGTTGATGCAGTGGATGTTACAACATATCTACAACCAAGGCAACACTGAACACCAATCTCCTTACAAAGTAGTTCAGGAGAGAACTCTGGTGTTTCCATACTTGGTGGATCTTCACACGAGGGATTTATTGTGGCACATAGCTGCTCCACATTCTTTGAAAATACAAAAATAAACAATGTTTTCAACAATACTATAAACCATTCTTCGAGGCCTACTTTACCTTAAATAATACAAAATAAACATATTAACCAACAATGCTATAAATTATTCTTCCGTGGTCATTTATCCAAGCAAATTTGGAATATTACGGCAACATTGTTATGGTTTACGAATAAATATCAAATGTAAACTAAACACGTGCAAATAACCATTTTGAAAATTTCAAGTATCGATCAAATATTACTAGCTATACTTATGATTTTAAGCAACATTTCATCTATGAAAGCATAAATAGCTAATGATTGATGACTCGCTTCGGTATGCATTAATAAGTCTTTTTCATGAGTGATTATTTCGAAAAACAATGTAAACTATGTTATGTATAAATGACATGTTATCTCACCTCTTCGTTTATTTTGCGTTTGAGCCGGTTCTCTGATGTAGCTCTTCTTTTAGCTGGCTTGCAAAAATTGAATACTGACGGAACAGCATCGCTCTTTAATCTCCTCTTCCTTTTTATCCCGGTTAACTGCTCCATCAGATCCACTTCAAAGCATGAATCCTCGAAGTGATCGCTGCAAACGTAGCAGTTCTTCAAAGGCGGCAGGTTCTCTCTCTTTATCCGCGCTATCCATGCCTTCTGAAGAGCTATTTTGTTAGGAATTTTGTGGTAGCTAACAGACTCAGTTTTGGAAGAATGGTTGGTGCATTCTGGCACACAACAATGGACCATCTGGATTAAGAAACTTACTCTAACTTAGACTATTAAAAGATCGACTAGCACTCGAAATATACAAACTCAACAAGTTTGGAATGCAAGCTTCACGTTGTGACGTCACGGCATTAATGCGGTAATTTATTGCGGGCTCAAATATGGCGCTCTTCTATTGCTATTTTTCGCGAATTGATTATTTCTTTTCGGCGACATAGAAGCTGTATCAGAGTTCAAAGTTGAATTTATGTGATCTATGTACGTTGTAGTTTTATATGAAAAACGGCAATTTTTGGGGTCAGTTGTCCTTTAAGTTCAAGTATTTTTGGGCGTTTGAATAGTTTGAATAGTTTTAAATGCTATTGCATAATAATATAAATTTCTAAGAATTTTAATAATATCGTTTTGCACCTGAAAGACCACTGTTTTGAGTAGTACAAAACGTTAACATTATATAAAACACATGATAAATTTAGATTAACAAAATTAATCACTATTCTCTTTTCCTCTTGTTTGGCAGAGCAGATGGCGGTCCCTTCGAGGTGGAAGTTGGTATGATAATAGACCATTATTTAGACTAAACATTGAGGAGTTCGGAGGCGCCGCCTAATAAGTGATGAATTTGATGAGATCATTACGTCCCTGTAAGAAGGAATAAAATATAATTAGTAAATACCGCTACATCAAAAACTAATGCAAAACAAATCTCTTTCCAAATCTATTACAGGCTTACTTTAATAATGGATAGGTATTAAAGTAATAAAAACATTGACATAAAGAAATATGTTTCTCACACTTCCATTTCAGTCTTGTTGACGATTTAGATGCACAGCATAAAGAATTTTTATGGAAAGGACTTACCATCAATCATCATCCCAGATGCCAAGATTTCTGGGGATGTGGGAAATCAATGCTCCAGAAACCTGGGTGTGTTCTGGGCAGGCCTGTGCTCCGATCTGTGTCTACATGAGGTCTGCACTCGCTTCTCCCTCTCCTCGTGACTGTATGAAGATAATTATGTTTCAGCAGGTGCGAAAGATACATTTTAAATCATTCCAGAAATTACCTACACTAACTACTAAATTATTTGGTTTGACTTCAAGATTTTACTATGCCTCAAACATCCAAATATAATAATAAGCACCTACAGGAATACAGGACATTTTTCAATATAACATACTTTTCAAAATCCAGGCCATTAAGTTAGAAAAGAATTTCTTCAGAAACGCCTTCATGGTTTACCTGAAAAAAATCAACGCAACTGTTATTTTAATGCCGTTCTTATGTGGTGTTGAAATAAATGGCTTTAATTCACTTACCAAGGCATATTCGTCTTCAAAATTTTCACATCAATTTGAGAAAACCGGGCTTAAAGGAGTAATAAATAATAAATTTTATCATATTATTTCTTTCTTATCAAAATAAATTCTCGCATGATTTGTTTCCTAAGAGAGCTGCTATTGCTTAATGATCATGGTATCTTTGCATTTGCTCTTACCCAATCATCAGTAGCAAGAGCTTTACAGCTTGGCTAGACTGTCTTGAGGATGCCCTTTACATTTTTTAGCACTAGATACATGTCTTTGGGTGGAGGCAAGTGAAATCTATCTTTATAAAAAAAGTAATAGTGCCTAATGAACACTGCCAACATTAACTGGAGATAAAACTTGTAGCACATTATCTGTACCTTTGACTGGAAGAAATGGACATATTTTTTTCTTTAAGGGGACTATTATGAAAATTGGTGAAATTTTCAAAACATTGCTATTATGATCAATATTACTACCTAAGCGATAACTTAATTTCACGACATGCTAAATATTTTATGATTTCATGTTCATGTTCTTGATGTCGAGTCTGTAGTTGAAAATAAAAACATTAACATAACAACAACAAAAAAATGTTATAATATTCCAAGATGACTTAACATGAAAAGGATAAATTTTTTTGTCAGAGTCGGCAAAAAGATAATTTAACCTTAAAGTGTAAGAGAACTTTTTGAAGTCTCGAACTAGAGGAAAGTTAGACACCGATATAGATGGTGTTGGTACATATTTCAAGCTGTTAGATAATGAGCTAAGCTCGTTGTCTGATGAGACTTTCCCGGAAAGATTTTTTGTGTATTGGTTAGATAAAATCATATTTGCAACTTGTTTAGCTTTTTTGCGTCACAAAAAACGCAAAGTAGTTTTAGTAGATATTATGTGTGACTTGCGCTTTTAAGAGTCAAAGTCAGTAAGAGAGACATCTAAATTGAAGCTGTGTTTGTGAGCTATGATGTGGCGCCAGCATTTCTAAAATGAGGGCATTTACAATGCTCAAGTCATTGAGAAACCAAAACAGGTATCTCCACCACTTTCTGGACTTGAGTCCGACAGCATAGTAGCTAAGAGATTGATCACTGCGATTGATCACTGAGTAGCTCTTTACTATCGGAGTGCCAGGCGCATCGATTATTGTCCCATCTCATTGTTTTGTGTCTCAGTGTCATCTCCAACAGGATTTGACTGGCTGCTTAAAACGTTAACAAGCCTCTTGTTCTTCCAAACAGCTGCAACAAGAATGTTCTTTGGTTTGAACAAGGATTCGCCTTTAGGCGCTTCACGTCGGGTTGTTTTTTTCTAACTCCTTAGGATAACCCGAACTGTTTGCTTTTATCATTCCACATGAGTAGACTTGGTCTTTCAATAAATCTTCAGCTAGATGAACTGATGTGAAATAATTATCACAGAAGACATGATGGTTTTTGCCTGTGATTGTCCGCGTTAAAGGTCACGGTTGCCTCATTGACCAACTTTCTGCTTACTTATTGTAGCAATCACTTCTTCATTTAGTCTCAACTAGGTGTGAAGTAACGTCCATCAATTAGTGAAGTGTTAATCCTGTTGTCAATATATAGGTCTATTTTTTGTTATCGTTTTTTATACATCGCCTGCAGATACTTCAAACAAACTTACCCTGTTACTAAATACATAAAACCAAGATTCCTAGTACTTTAGTACTTTATTACAATTAATCAATCTTGACTACGCTTTCCGTAGAAATTACCTAAACCTAACTACAGAAATTATAATTATAAAATATTAGTTTCACAAAAAAAGATTCTACTATACCGTGAACCTCCAAATATAAGCACCTTCAGAAATACAGGAAAAAGCCCATAATGCGGTCCTATATTTGGAGGTTTTACTCACAGCAATTTTAGTGCGCTTTTCTTATATCTCTTTTTGCTACTTCCTACTTCTTCTCTTTCTCCTCCTCCTCCTCTTTTTTTCTGTTTCAAGGAAGTTAATTCTCCTCCTCCTCTTCATTCTCCTCCTCCTTTTTTGTTCTGTGAGAGGAGGCAGCGGTTCATTTGTGGCTGTAGTAAAAAAATAATGTCATTTATTCATTTAGCAAAACAAAATTCATTTAATATCTCAAGATCCTTATCCTCTTTTTCCCTAAAGTATATAAAGTCAATAGTGCTATATTAATAAGAATTTTGCACATCTATGAATCTCATACGCAAAGACTTAAGCTTCTTTTACCAAATGCTCTAACGGATCACGTGACCTCCAACACCCACCAAAAAATTCAAGCCGCTACATCAAAATCTATTGTGGAATAAATACCTTTATCTTTAAATTTAGTACTGTACATTAATAATGGATACGTATTAAAGTAATAAAAACCTTGATCTAAAGAAATATATTTGTGGCACATCCTTATCAGTCTTGTTGACAATTGCGATGTGCGGCATGAAGACTTTTTACGGAAAGGACTTACCATCGATCATCATCCCAGATGCCAAGATTTCTGGGGAGGTGGGGAAGTCAATGCTCCAGAAACCTGTGGCTGTTCTTGGTGCAGGCCTGTGCTCTGATCTGTGCCTGCACGAGGTCTGTGTCCGCTTCTCATTCTTCTCGTCTCGTGACTGTATGACGCATAGTACTAGATTGAAGATATTTATGTTTTAGCAGTTGAGAAAGATTCATTTGAAATCATTGTTCAAGATATATACTTTCTGCTTCACAATCCCTACATGTGTATGCGGGATCCTGCCATCTTGCTCTTCCTCGTTTATACATACTGTATCAAGAGCGCCACACAAATAAAGTGGCGCGACTTTGTTTATGTAATTTGTAGGTAGGTTTACCAATGTAGCCGAACCAATCAGAAAAGAGTGTGCATTGACAATATCCTATCAATCACATATTATTAGAAGAAAGCATTCTTTATTTTGCTTGCTGGAAGTGATCTGTTCATCATCATGGAGTTTCACAACTCTCCTTAGTCAACTCACGACTGAAAGTGGCCGGAACTGTGTTTATGTGATGCTTTATTGTAGGTCGTACTAGGAAAACAGCTAATAAAAACAGTGCATCAAGAACGCTACCTGGCCATTTGGTTACTACATCAGAAAATACTACTGACAATTTGTTGGACCTATTGGACTGATCATTATAGTGTTCTTTGATCTTTGATGCAATGTGTCCAAGACTACAGCGAGGAATCAGACCTTTGGAGCAAAATATCAGATCTTTGGACTGATTCCTGATGAGCAAAATTTAAAAACTTCTGCTATATACATTAATTATACAATGCAGTGCACCTGGTTGCAAGCGGTCTGCAAAGATGGCGAACCTTGGAGGTCCATCTTGGCGAATGCCATTTTCAGCCATGAACTTTAACTTTTTCTTTATTTGATTTTCATTGTTCATGGTTAATGGGTCCCCTGAAAGAAAACCAGTCACATATGCCAAGAAATCTACGATAAATCAAACGTACCTTTATCTCGTGAGTTATGTGAGGAGGGAAATGAGGTCCCTTTAAATTTGTCACCGAAACAAAAAGATAAAAAGTATCATAGTACCATCGATGTAAATGACTAATGTATAAATATTATTGTTTATTTTGTGCAAACCTTCTGTCTTCTGACCCAACACTTACTGTTGCCCCAAGGATTCCCCGTTTGCTAGACGTATGGCTGCCAGTTCACCCTTCAGGAATTGAAACAACTGATAATTAATAAAATCTAAAACAGTTGACAATAGATGCAATATAATGACTAGTATATTACAGTATATTACCTTTCTTTTTCACGCTTAAAAGTTAGCTATAGTGGGATGATCGTGAACTTGCGTAAACGTTAGCTTTGTAAATGTCTACTTCTTTCCCGGAGACATAAGTTGGTATCTTAATTTCGATGGAAGAGAACGTTCCTGTCAATTTTTAGATAAAAGAGAACTTATTAATGACGTTACTGTTGAAATATTGAAATATTGAAAATACGGATAATATTCATTACAATCGCATCCAGTAACTCACATCAATAACCCTGTGTTTTTCTGGTTGAGTTTCGGTATCAGTGTTATCTGAAACGATATTTTGGTTTATTTTTGTGTAATTGCTTTGGCAATGTATTTTTTTCTTTACTTTAAAAGATGGAAAAACTTCATGGTTTAAATATTTTGATGATATTGGGTGTACCTGGAAAGTTCCGTTGGAGAGTAACATGTCCACCTCCTCTACATCTTCCTTCAGGGAGAAAAGTACACCATCCTCATCTCTATCATTGACCTTTAGCCTCTTCTCTTAACCAATTCGAAAGGAATGTTTCTTACTACATTCAATCAAAGAAACACGTTTCTCTCCCAGAAGCCTTTTAAGAATTTTGTACCCTTTCGCTTTTTTGACGAGGCCGGGTGTTTTCTTTTGCACGTCCGCCACTTGCGCTTGGTTGTGGAATACAAAAACCATGGTACATGTCATAGTGTTGTCAGTTTTTGCTGTTAAACACTCCTTAGTTTCCTATGAGACAAAGAACAACTTTGAATACATAAAAAAAAGAAAATATTTAAAATGGAGCATCATAACTTGAAAATGTGAAAATTAAATAGATGAAATTTGTTTCAAAGAATATCTTGTTCCTTTTTACAAGTCTGGGCAGA
The DNA here is from genome assembly GCA_011057435.1 of Actinia equina. NCBI lineage: Eukaryota > Metazoa > Cnidaria > Anthozoa > Actiniaria > Actiniidae > Actinia > Actinia equina. Next base: position 612,764 of record WHPX01000491.1, on the reverse strand, counting down.
TCTTTGTTCAAGGCTGTTTCGTTTTCTATTAAAAAACTCTGATCTTGAGTGAAATCAAATCTCATGGAACTGTATATATCCTTTAAAAGAAATGAAAAATGGTAAGAATGTAGATTGCTGAAGTAATGTGAAACAGGTTGTATTTAACGTTATGCATGCATCAAATTTACCTTTTTCCTTCCTTGGAGTTGGAAGCCATCACAATGCTCTTTGAGAGCGCCAACAAACGAGTTCTAAGTTAGCCCTGTGGTAAGCCACTTTGTATTTGAAGAAGAAACTCTAACAAGGAACTTGTCATGGTGGGGTCATCTAGGAGTGTGGTAATCATGGTGCTTGTGAGAAGGGACACCAATACTCTCCTCCGGCTTCAAGAGTAAAACCTTAGCACAAATAAAAGCATGTGAGAGTATGCGTTAACATTGACGGTCTTAACTTACATTGCAGCTGTTTTTCTAATACTTGCTGTTCCACTTGATGGTTCTATTTAGAAATACAATTGTTGTAAGAAAAAAAATAACCTGACCTTTTTTCATTGCTGTAAGTCAGCTAAACTGATACCATTTACCAAACTAAATTTTAATATACCTTTTCTTTCATTGCTCTTCGCAAGATTTCACTTCTTGCTTCAAATTCTCTACTTCTGCCTTCAGCTTCTCCATCTCCACGGTGATGGTTTGCCTGAATGACTCCCATTCACTCCTATAGCCATTAGTCAGCCGGACTTGTAATGGTGGTGTTGAGCTGAGTGAGGGTGTGAGTGATTCTTCTAGCATGCTTGTGAAACTGGTGTTTTGAATAATTTGTGTAGTGCATATTAAGTGGTGTACTATATCCTTGTGGACTCTGTTTCTGGTGTATACATTGTATGTGGTGATATGTTGGCCATGATGATATGTATTAAGTGTGTGATGTGCTGGTGATTCATGTACCATAGTAGTCTTTGGTGCATGTTTGTCAATGTTTGGATGCTAAGTCAATGAAATGGTAGGAGGAAGCTGTGCTTCAGAGTTTGGTGATAAGGATTTTCTGGCTAATGTTGGCCACCATATGCTAAAGATAACACACCTAAGGTGAGAACTGCCCTTTCTATTAAATTCTGGCTGAATGATCTTGCACTAAGCAATTTAAGGTGTCAGACACCTCAGGGATTTAAACTTAATCAGCTCAATCCTTTCTTTTTTTTTTTAATTTCCTGGAGCCTAAATTGCATTGTGCATGGACACTCGGATACCAATACTACATCACTATATTTTTTATTTTTTATTAATAATCTACTTTTTGTAATAATCTAGGTCTGAGTTCAAGGTTTCCAGAATCGAACAGATCGAAGAAAAAGTGGTGTTCCTTGAAGGAAATCAGGACTGTTTATCATTAGTTCGTGCCCCCAACTTTTGTGGAGTTTGTGGATAGCTTGACAGCTACATGAACAGTATGATTGATGTACCATTGATAATTACTACATGTAGTGATATTGTTACCATGTAATATATAAAATGGACCCTCTAGTCAAATTCTCTTAACTACTTTGTCTATCAAACTGTATCATTAACTATTGATTAAATTGAGCTAAAAACTCCCATTTTTTTATCAATAGCTGAAGTAAATGAAGGAAAATCATTCTATGGACAATTTATATAAATAGTCTAAGAATTCATGGGAATTATTGGGAATCAAGATCTGTACTTGGAAAGAGTGATTAAAAAGTCTAAGAATTTCTGATTTACTAATTCTTAAGAATTCCTAGGAATTTCCAGAAAGTTGGGAATTCATTTTGCAGGGGAAGGAAACAAGGAAAGAAAAATACACAATATAGCAAACATAAGTTAGATGTGAGTTTTAAAATGAAACCGTACCTCTCTTGAAAGTAGCCAGTAGTAATTTGTTTTGGTAACCAAGTCGTTTGGATTTAGTGAAGGGCCGCCGACTTATAAGATCATCCTTCAGGGACAAGGAGTAGTCGGACAATATGCTGGCAGTCACTCTTCCCCCCAGAAAGAAAGTGGGTCATAAAAAAGTAGAGTACTCCTTTAAATCAAATTTATATTAGTTTTTACATAGACAGTAGGACTATAAAATCAACTAAGTTATTATTTTATGGCATTCGCTTCATAGAGTGGTACCTCCTAATCCTAATTAAAGATAGAATTACACCTCAAAAATATTCCACCATGCAAAATTTAAACATAATGTATCTACTTTGGACACCTGTATTGTATTGTCCCTGTTATCAGCTCTTTTATGTATATCTTTGTAAGAGGTTCCAGTCTAGAATCTTTTAACACATAATAGTAAAACATAGTTTTAGCCAGTAAAAGTGTTTTTGCATGATGCATTGCTTTTACTGCCGGCTTATTGCTGTTTGGCCCAGCCGGATGGAACTCTGGGTTGCCACGGTTTACTTGTGGTTATTAGTCTTCCATCTCCACTAACTATTTCACAGGGAATTCAATGGCTAATTGCAATCACTCTAATGTGTATTTATGAATTTATGGCCTAGTAAATTTGTTTATTCGCTGCATAGATCGATTCTCCTTTCTCTTTTAATAGAACTACCCTGATCACATCAAGTTCTTTAATTCTTTTCTTCACAATATTACAGAATACATTCGAGTGAACAATAATGAAGTTTTTTTAAAAACAAATGAAACAAATTCGTTCAGGCTGAGGAATGTCAACTTCACGAGTGTCGGCGGTAACTGGAAAAACTTTTGGGCGATTACGACGAGGGTGTTTCTGCAGCCAGTGTTTTTTTAAGGAATGCGTGGTTCGAAAATGTTTTCCACAAGTCTGACAAGAAATGCTGAAAGTATTCGAATGCATTTTATGAGAAAATAGCGACCAAAAACAACAAACATTTTAGTCATGGTATATGTCGAAAATACCCAATGTTCACGGCCTAAATTAAATATCCCAAACTGATTTTTCGATATGTTCTAGAAGAACATCTAAATAGTTCGTGACGTGAGTTTCATTGAGTAAAACGTGGGGCACTTGATTTTTTTTGATTTGTTTTTTTTGATTTGTTTTTTTTTTAATTATTATTTTTGGCGTAACAAGGGTCAAATAAGTGTGAATACCACTCAATTCTAAATATCATCTGACCGCTTTCAATAAATAGCTAAAACCATTATTTTATACCCAATCAAGTCTCAAACATCTCTTCTATCAATTTATAAACATATAGTTTTCATTTTTTTCCCCTATTCTGCATGCCTTAGCTGTTTTTGGACCTGTTTGATTCAACTGAAAATTTGCATACTTTTGAGGTCGCCGCTAGGCCAACAGTTTTTCTCGGATTTCTCAGAATTTAGCGTTTTTTTGAAGAAAAAAAACTACACCACGTTTGTTTACTCGGTAATACCTTGCAAACCAAAAATGAGTAAAATAGAAATTTTATCTGTGACTGCGAATTCTCGATTTTGTTTCAAATTAGTGGACATCTGCTCTTAACTGTGTAAGTGGTAGATATGCTGTCGTTTTTTTCCTTCGTAGACGGCGCTATTTTGTTTTCCGACTTCAAATCAAGCTTTTTTAAAGATTGGAATTCTGATTTCGATATACTTGACCATTCAAAAGCATTCGCTGGAAACTCGCCCTGGCGCAAAATGCCAACCAAGAGGCCAAAAGTAGAAGAAACACGCATGAATTGACTGCTTTTAGCAATTACTGACTTCTAAGGTTCGTGTGCCGCCATTCCTAAGAACATACAAATCCTTCCTTGGTATATACTGGATTACGAAAGGGAATTGAGTGAAAATGTAAATTTTCATGTAATCTCGTGGTCTTTACTCCCACATACTTCTTTTTACACAAGAACCATTTCTTCACTGGATCGAGAGAAGCACCATGCACTTGTTTGGCCCGGAAAGCATCGGTCAGAGAACACTCCGCCATTGCTTTTTGGCGGCAAATGCTGCATTTAAACAGGTCATCTTCCAAATAGAACTTGAAGTTTCCGTCGTGTATTACCTTATATTTTCATTGAAAAGTATTAACATTTTACACCAGCAAGAGTTGTACTTTGCTCAGCTTCATTCATTCTTCGATTTACCTCCCTTACTTCGTTCTTGTTATTATGGGTACCGCTGACCAAAAAAACGCTGGCTATACACATGACATTGTTATGTCACGTACGTCGAAGTCCGCGTAAAATTACAAAGCCAGTCAGAGTTTGATTACAAAATAATCACTTAATTAAGTGGGCCAAAGATGTATAAGTAAATTTAACCTGTCTCCACTCTATAAAATAGGGACTGCAATCCTCTAGGCTAGTCTTTCATGGGCTCCCAGGTGGAAATCTCATGAAGACCTTACAAGATCTTACAAGATCTTGTAAGAATCTTATTAGATGGAGTTCCTTAAAATAATCTTATAAGATCTTAATAAGATTTTATTATGAATCTTGTAAGATGGAATTTCGTATAAGAACCTTAGTAAGGTCTTAGTATGATTTTATTAAGTAATCAATGTTATAAGATCTTGTAAACAATATTTTGTATCAAACAAAATTTTGTATCAAACAAAATCTTGTAAGAATCTTATAAGATATGGAATTTCTTATAAGATTCTTAACAAGATCTTAGTAAGATTTTATCATAAGATCTTATAAATAATAACCAGGTAGTAGTCATATCTTACAACATATTATTATATTGTAACAGGATTTATGAGAATCATGAATGTTGAAAAGATGGCTTTGAAATTTGTTCTGATCGAAATCCCCTTAATACATTATAACATTTATTTCTTAACAAAAATTAGAATTAAATAATTATTATAAAATATATACCTTACTTAATATTTGTTGTTGATGTTTTCCCCCATAATTAACAACCACATGAGCTGTTAAAATATACTTTGAATCTCATTTTCTACTGTTATTAATAAAATAAGGCAAGTTCAAATCTGTTCCCAGTAAACGTTTCCATTTCAAAGCCAATACACTATTTTTGAAAATTGTATATTTTGATTAATTTTCCATTTTTATAGATCTTAACAGCTAGCTGTCATGTTAGTCTCAATTCAGTGCATGAGTATCTGCCTTTATTCTTATTAATATACAATCCAATCAGTTAATTTGCATTTCTTTTTAATAGTGAAAAAACATTTTACCTACCTAATTACCAATTTAATGTATCAACTTATCTTGGACTCTTTTTTTCATTATTTAAACATATATCTAAACATTTGCCCCAAAAGCTGTAAAGCTTAACAAGGGGCTCACATCCATGATATTTACAGCACAAAGAAAGAAAATTAAAATAGCAAAAGCGAAATAATGAAAACAGGAAATGAAAAAATAATTAATCTTTGGTGAACAAAAAACGTTTTGTAGCTAATATATACTTTTGTACTTCAGTGAAAAGTTCACGATTTTTTTTAAAAGTCTAAGTCTCTACTGAGCCATATAAAAACCAACTAAGTTTTTGCATTTTTGAAGAAACATTTTGCCACAAACTACCACAAATCAATGCAGCTGAGGTAAAAAGAGAATTTCTCTGAGCAGCATATAAGGGACATTTAAAGGAAAAAGGCTTACCATAAACCACGAAACGAAACGAAACAATAAAATGCGAAACGAGGATTTCGCATTTTACAGATCTTGAAAATGCGAAACCGTCATTTCACATTTTACAGATGTGTAAAATGCAAAACGACAGACTGTAACCCGAGGCTTTGCGATCCCATGTTTAACTGTAAGCTTACTCACGAAATTGGATGAAAACTTTGTAGCTCCATGTCTTAGAAAATTAGAGATTACTTTGAATCTCAGTGGGAAGAACAGTGTAAACTTTCCATGTACCAAAAAGCCACAAATTATAAACTATATTGAAATACTTCAACTCGTGTTGTTGTGGCGCCATTTTGAATGCACAGGGACCCCAATCGAAATGGGTTTTTGGCTGCCGTAAATCAAAAACAAAAGGTACTGACTAATTAGTTTTGATTGATGGCAGCGAAAAACAGTACTATTTCATAGCAAGCTGTTAGAAAATCTGAGTTCACAGAATATGGAAATCTGCAGTGATATGTACCTACCATCTTCTGAATCAGAAATAATTGCAGTGGAGGGGGTTTCACATCCATCTCTCTTGGTATAACTTGATTTATCGCTATCAGAGTCACTCTCTGAATTCCCAGCAACTTCCCTTTTTCTCATGAAACCAGTAGTTCCATGTGGAAGAGGTGGGAGGTCGTCACTTTCATTTGAACTGCTTGCAACTGTTAAAAAAAAAGTTAATGTATGAATTAACTTTTATTATCTATTTATTAATATATTTAAGAGCGGCTGTCCGTAAAAACCAGACCAATTCGAAATTTCGTGGCAACAGTCAAAAAATCGATTTTGTTCATAATTTGAAGTTAGATACCCTATCATATAACATTAACCCCTGTGCACTTAGTTTTGAAAAATTCTTTTTTGTTCGGAAGAAATTTGAATTTTTATGCAGATAGGCAAATATGCTAATTTGACGACTCTGAAATTGAGATAAATCACCGATCTCGTGTATAAAATACAATCAATACTTGACCTTTCTAACCTAATAAACTTCAAATATGGTATCTCTATATGCCTCACAATGATTTTCAGACATGTAGCTGTAACGAAGAATTTCTGGAAGAATTATTTGCAAGACACAGTTTTCTTGAGCTTAAAAGTACCCTCAAAACAAGTGAGAATTTTACCATGGCCGATACAACGGAAAAGCGAGATTTTCACTGTATGCGATGTCAAGATGATATTGTTCAAGACTGTGAAAAAAAATTCTTAGGTAAATGTGTTTTTAAGCTTCTACGACCGATCAAATATACCTAAATACGTTGTTTCAGAAAGGATCGTTTTTGCATAAATTAGCAAGTAAATGACTGCCAAAATTAAAATAATATTTTTCAAACCTTTTATAAGCCGTTTGAGACATCAATACTTAGCAAATTTGAGGGATTTTTCTGAAGAAAAGGCAACATTTACTCCCTACCGCTTCACAAATCATGAATTCTAGGTGTAGTGATGGTCATCAACCCAAAACAGCGAAAGCGTTGCGTGACCACCGGCGGCGGGATAATAAATACTGTGTGTGCATGTGAGTTTTTTTTTAAATGTATCCAAAGAAATACCGAAAATACTACTTTTATTTTTCGTTATTAACTACATTTGTGCGTCTTCCTCCTTATGTTTTAGTTTCTAAAAGTATAACGTTTGTGTCCACTCTATTAACTCTGCGTATTCCTATGAAAAATGGAGGGTCCTGAAGGGGGTTCCTAATCCCATTTCCAAGCCCAACATTTACTCAAATCCCAGTTCAAATCCCTTTATTCTTAGCCCGAGCCCATTTTTGATGGTTTTTTGTTTATGAATCCCAGTGCATGATATCGTATTTTCCCAGCACCAAAGAAGGATAATACCAGCAATCATTTTACCCCTTCAGGACCCTCTAAGTACTAGCTCGGTTCGATCACAAAATGGGTTGGGGAATGAAATCAAACGAAGGTCGAAAACGTTTTAAAGAAATACAGAAAGACTATCTAATGGCCAAGTTTAACATTGGTGAGCAGACCAGACATAAAGTTGATCCTGCAACGAAATCAAAAAAAAAACAAAAAACTGTCATCGCTTATCACCACCGCAAGTACAGGAGTGGCGCAGCTCAAAGGGGTCGAACTGAAAGCATTTTTGGCCTTCCTCGAAGTCCTTGAGGAAGGCCAAGAATTCTGATGGTATCCGTTTTTTCAGTCCTGATGGGTTCCTCACGTCTAAACAAGTGTTTTTTTTCACAATTGCCAAAGAAAAATGTCGTCCCCGCCGAAATAGATGCACAAGTAGACGACAAGCTTCCAGGAAAGGCTCTGGACAAAATGAACAAGGAAGTACAGAATGCCATATTAATACAGCACCCCATATCCTTGGATGTTTATAATCTGTGTGAGCTTGCTGTGCAGAACACGATGAAAAGCAACACGTGGACACCAGCAAAAAGGATAAGAAAAGAAAGCAGTCCTACGTTGACGCCACTCGTCCGCACACATCTTTTCACAAGAAAAACGACCATTTCAACTAAAGCCGTTTTATAAGAAAAAAATATTTATACCGACAGGGGGGTCCAGGGCTGCGGACCCCCCTTTACAACTCGTTATTTCCCCTTTTTTAAAATACGATATATTGCAGATAATTTTCTATTGAAAGTCATAACTCTTATGTAGGTTTATAAATTGAAAATGCAAATCAAGTTGTTATGTTTGCGTTCTGAAAGGTTACAACGTACATATATATATGTATGACCTCAAAAACGTCACTGATTGAATGTACTTTTTGGACCCCCTTCAAAAATATCCTGGATCTGCCTCTGAAACTAGACAAATGTTACCTCAAGGGTCACACACAATACGAGGGCGTATGACATGAGCCGATCTATTGTTTTTGATGCGTTCGTGAGAAGAGCAAAGTTTGCATTCCTATATTACATAAATTTGTTATGCATACAAGAAGGGGATATTGTTTTAAAAGAAAGCATAGTTTAAGGGGCTTCGATATTTAAGTTTTAGTCCTCAAGTGGCTGGGCCGGCAAAAAAATAAGGTTTTTGAGGAGAACTCTTTATCCCCAATGGTCATGGCCGCCAGTAGTCATGCAACGCTTTCGCGGTTTTGTGTAGATGACCGTCACTATACCTAGAATTCATGATTCGTGAAGCGGTAGGGAGTAAATGCTGCTCTTTCTTCAGAAAAATCCCTCAAATTTGCTAAGTATTGATGTCTCAAACGGCTTATAAAAGGTTTGAAAAATATTATTTTAATTTTGGCAGTCATTTACTTGCTAATTTATGCAAAAACGATCCTTTCTGAAACAACGTATTTAGGTATATTTGATCGGTCGTAGAAACTTAAAAACACATTTACCTAAGAATTTTTTTTCACAATCTTGAACAATATCATCTTGACATCACATACAGTGAAAATCTCGCTTTTCCGTTGTATCGGCCATGGTAAAATTCTCATTTGTTTTGAGGGTACTTTTAAGCTTAAGAAACCTGTGTCTTGCAAATAATTCTTCCAGAAATTCTTCGTTACAGCTACATGTCTGAAAATCATTGTGAGGCATATAGCGATACCATATTTGAAGTTTATTAGGTTAGAAAGGTCAAGTATTGATTGTATTTTGTACACGAGATCGGTGATTTATCTCAATTTCAGAGTCGTCAAATTAGCATATTTGCCTATCTGCATAAAAATTCAAATTTCTTCCGAACAAAAAAGAATTTTTCAAAACTAAGTGCACAGGGGTTATTGTTATAAGATAGAGTATCTAACTTCAAAGTATGAACAAAATCGATTTTTTGACTGTTGCCACCCAATGTCTGATTTTTACGGACAGCCGCTCTTAACTTTTTTGCGAAATTTGCTTTAGCATTTCAACTTTACCTGTAAATTCGACTCTTTGTCTTTTGTTAGGGGGTTCTGTGAAAAGTATCAAAGTAAAATGTTGTGTGAAATATTCAAATCTTTACCATGACTACAGTACATTATTTATGTAAATTAAAAACAGGGGGAGGGATGGATAAGTTCTGGAACAACACATTCCAATCATTTACCTTCGTAAACTTTGTTTCTCCATCTTCACAGTTTTCACCTCTGACATAAAACTTGAAAGGAATTCCAATTCTGTCCATTTCATTCCCGAGCTGCTCTTTTGTGTCTTCATTTACGACTTTGTCAATAACCTAAAAAGGATAATATCATGGATGTCATAATGACTTTAGGAAAAAAATTTTTTTGGGGGGGAGGGTACTAGGCAATAATCGTTTGAAAATTATTAGTACACTACCAAAAACGAGTATTTCCGCAACAATTTTCAATTGTCCTCTCAATTGGCCAATCTTCAACTGCAAAATTAAGAATTGTGTCAAAAAATTTTCACTATCTAAATAATTAAATTGCAATTTTAAATGGAACAAATCAAGTTATGAAGTACTAAAATATGACAAAAGAAAACTTACTATCAAGGCAACTTATGAGATCTTTTGTGCAATAGCACCAGATGCAAAAATAAAAAGAGCATGCTACATTGAGACCATAAACAAGTGAGAAAAATTTCCAGTAGCAACAGCAAACCCTAAAAGTAAAGATGGTAATATGAACAATAATATTTAAAACATTTATACATAAGCCACTGGCTGGGATAAAAGGGCAACCTGCAGACATCCCAAATTTTGACATTAATTAATTTATGGATTGATTGGTTGTATACCGTAAAATCCCAGCTGAACCCAAAATTGTAACTCTTCTAACAGTACCCCTTTATTAAGTCTTTCAAACCAGTCTTTTTGATCCAGGTCTTTTCGAACCACGTCCAGGTCTTTTCGAACCTCCTATTATACACTTTCCATCCATCTATATACACTTTTGATACACATACATGTACATTCGATCCACGTACATATACATTCGATCCAATACAGTTATGAAATGTTTTATAGGTGCTTAGTGTTCTCTTTCGGAAAGATTACAGAAATATCGCATTTTGATCGTTTCACCTACGAGTTGGTTCGCCTACATATACTGCAGTTCGCCTATGTATAAGTTTTGCCTACTGAAGTTCGCCTACGTATCAAATGCATTGTAAAACCTATCTATGAAGGGTCAGACAATAAATATACTGTAAAAAGGAAAACCTAGTTCTCGCGTAAAGAATAAAACTTTTATGTGAATAGCAAGGCAAGAGAAACACTGAAAACTTTAGACACGAACAAGTAACTGGTAAGTGTTGTGTGACAACATTGTAAACCAAGAAAAGTCGCCAAGCATATCTTAAAGATGTGTGACACAGTAAATATATATATAAAAAAAAGTAAACAAAGCGACTGCTGTTGAGTAAAGAAAGAGAAACATTACAAATATGAGTATGATATAATATGACTGGCGGCAGTGAAAAAACAAATTCCAACTGGCAACTAGAAACCACTCAGCTCACAGAATTTTGGGAATCACAGTAATGTAATGTTAAAACCTTGGTACGAACCTAGTTTCGAATTAAATGATAAAAATATCAATTAAACTGGAAGAACTCTAGGTACATTATAGACTACAATGTAATGCAAATTTAAAATAATGACTTACCATTCAACTTGATATTGTTTGCTGCCAATATTAAGGCCTTTTTCGGTCAACAGATGAATTTTCTCAAAAGTCGATTAAGAGTTGTAGGAGGATATCGGCCACCAGATTTGTTAACGATCTCTCCAATGAACTTTGTCATCCATAAGTTTAAACGTTCAGGTGACATTTCAGTTATCTTCATTGTGAGATCTTGAATTCTTTGAATATTGTTACATGGAAACCCAAAACATTCTTTTTTCTGCCCCCTTATTCGAATGACACTTTTGCCATTCTTTAAAAATCTTTAGGCTCCATTTTGTACTATTTCTGGTGTTTTTAAGCATTGTATCTTCCAGCCACAATTTCTCTTTTTCATTCTTTGGCTTTCAAAAGCGAGACATTTCGAAACTTGCTACAAACTGTCTGCATCGATCCTTTGCTACATACTAATATTGTATTCATACAAAAACCTTGTTCACTTTTCCCAAAGGGATGTACTTTCCACCCGTGATTGACTTTGTTCTTAATAACATTTTTTAATCAAAGCGCATTGTACAATTGGATTTAGCTTCTATCATAACCTGATCGGCTTTATTTATGTTTCTTCTGAATCACAAAACCATTACAAGTAACTTACTGAATGCCTTTGTTAAACTAACAAAGCTCAAATAATATTCTCAATTAAGAATGAATATCATAAATAGTTTACAATATTCGTGACAATGTTGTATGGGATATACATTCACTCACCTTCGGCTGGTGATTGTATATCCCATGCAACATTGCCACTCGTATTGTAAATATTACTTGGTATGGTAGGTGTCTCTCTTTGCTTTTTCATGTTCTGCAATTCTTTTTTCTTTTGTGGCTGCTGCTGTTCGGTCTGCTTTAGTTAGGTGGTTTGCGATTTGCTGTTCTGCGTCAGTTTGCTTATTTTCTGTGTGTTGCTGATTTGTGATTTGTTCTTTTGCTCTGGTTGCAATTGGCTGGTCTTCTGTGATTTAGTAGTTTGTTGTTTTTTGCTGGTCTGTGGTTGACTGGTTTGCTGCAGTTGGCTGGTCTGCTGCAGTTGGCTAGTTTGCTGCAGTTGGCTGGTCTGCTGCGGCTGACTGCTTTGCTGTGGTGTGATGGTTTGCTGCTGTTTGGTGTGCTTCTTTTTTCTTGATTTATGCGATGTTCTCCTAAAAATGCGTCAAAACATGCAATAAAAAAGATTATATACTCTACTGTAAGCGAACTGTAAATTCGTATTATTTTGATACTCACCAAGTCGAATACTTCTATCTCGTTATTACGACAAGGTTGGTCCAGCTACCCTTTTATATCCAATTATGATTAATTGGTGATCGATTAGTTGGTTGTTTTCGTGGCCTCATTTTGTATGAGGCTCCAAGCTTCGTAACCACACGATTATACAATGAAAACGGACAATATTTGTCTTTATATGCTCCTCACGTCTCGTCCGATGTTGTAGACCTTAGGAAGTCAACCTACAGGGCTTCGTCAACTAAAGTGAACGTGATGAACGTGAACGTGAATGTGGATCTATGAAGGCTAGATGGTATGAACTGGTTGCATGGCATAATGTTAAACACTCAACACACTGCACAGATTCGTTTTCTGCCGAGGTGGTCTGGGTGCCACTTAAGGAATGGGGTTACCAGATTGAATGATC
>WHPX01000490.1:0-112075 GCA_011057435.1 Actinia equina | reverse complement strand
AAAGTAATCCATTTGACCTGGTAGAATACACGCCCATTTCTTTAAACTATGACTTGCCTTGTGATTTGGTAGAAAGCATAAACATCACCATTAAAGTGGACGGAAAGACGGTGGATTTTAACGGACGCAAGATCAATCTCGTCTTGGAATTCATATAATGGGTCGAACTGAGGACAAACTCAAAAGGATTTACTACGGGCCCGAAGGCTATTGGAGAGGAGCGTCAGCTATCAAAAAAACTCGCGACCGCAGCCAGGGTATCCGACGAAACGGCTAAGAATTGGTTAAAGAAACAAACTATCTGGCAGGTTTATCTTCCCGTGCCCAAGTACATTCCCAGACCCAGCTTTACCGTAAATACCCCTAATGAAGTTCATCAGGCGGATTTGCTTTTCTTACCACACGACACGGTGAGAAGAAAGACCTATAGATACGCTTTGACCGTGGTTGATATCGCAAGCAGATACAAGGACGCTGAACCCATAACCAGCAAGGATTCTGGGGAAGTCGCAGAAGCCCTAAGTAGGATTTATAAGCGCGTTTTGAAATGGCCAAAGCTGCTGCAAGTGGATGCGGGGACGGAGTTCATGGGCGTGGTTACCAAGACCCTGAAAGACCACGACACCAAGATAAGAAGAGCCGAAGCAGAGTACCACAGGGGTCAGAGCATCGTCGAAAGATTCAATAAGACCCTGGCTGAGCGTCTCTTTGGGTACCAGTATTGGAAAGAGCTGGAAGATCCCTCCAAACGTAATAAGGAATGGACACAGCGGCTCTCTCAGGTCATCGCGGCTTTGAATAACGAGGCGGCCAGGGCTACGGGAATGAAACCCAAGGACGCCATAAAAAAGAAACACGTGGAACACAAGTCCTACGTCAGAAGTTCAAGAGCCGTTGGACTGAAGGAAAAAAAGCTACCCCGCAACAAAGTGGTCAGATACCTCTATCAGCCGGGGGAACTAGAAGGTGGCAGTAAGAGAGCCACGGATCCTAACTGGTCTTTGGAAACGTATGAGATTTCAAAGTCCGTCACCAAGGAAGGGCAACCTGTGTTGTATTACCTAAATGGCCCAAGTCGCGGATTTGTTAAGGAAGAGTTACTCATAGTTCCTAAAGATTCAAAGTAGCGCAGCACCGCGCGCCCGATTGCACTCTAGGCATGTCAGTCTTACGTTGCCTCTGCAATGCCCACGTTTATTATTTATGCGATCCACGGAGAACTGCTGATCGTCATTCGCTAAGAACTTCCATAGTAGCGGTATGTTACATTTGGCGCAGCGTGCGCCTTTCTTATAGACGTCGTCCACGCATAGGTCGAACGTCATATTTTTTTCTTTGTCGTGGCGCTTGTAGCGAAGGAGTTTCTTAGCAATGTTCTCCTTTGCTACTTCTTCGGGGTCTTATCGTAACGCAGTTGCGGACCCCAGGCTCTTTTTAACTGTTTGGCATACTCCACCCGACTTACGGCGGTGTATATCAAATTGCTCCAACACAGCCGCTGGTCTATGATCCACAAGGTTTCTGTTATGGTAATCCCCTGCGCGCTGTGGACTGTCATGCAATAACCCAAACGCCAGTCTGGATGGGAGGTAATTCTTTCCACCATTTTCATGGGCACCCAAACCTTATCATGCGTTACTGCGTTTTCTAACCTGGTCTTAGTTCCCGGGACCCAGACGTCTTTTTTCTGCATTCGGGTGTCGTGGGGTTTGTAACAAATGGGCACTAAGTGACCTGGGAAGCGTTCCTGGTGTATTTTGAGTAAGTCTTTCTGTATGCGGGACTGCGCTGCGCGTTTGCTGCTCAGCACCAAATCCTCAGGATGCCAGCTGTATAGGAAGTCCTCGTAGGATTTCGCTCGTACGCGTTTACGCAGTGTTTTGCATTGCTGGGCGTCACTGAGGCCCCTTAATTCCGCTTTCAGATTTCTTACTTGATCCTTGCTGCGGTAGTCGGTGTTAATTTCTTCGCAGTAACTGGTCATTCCTTTTAACCATTCGTGGGGCATCTCTCCGGCTATTGGAGGCGGTTGACACGGATCCCCGGCAAATATCACTTGGGATTTCCCACGGAGGAAGTCTACGAACTCCTGTAGTATTTCTAATGGCACGGTGCAAATCTCATCCCAAAGTATCACCGGAGGTATGTCGTGGATGGCTTCCGGTACCCACTTTTGACCATTCCAGCGAAAGAAGCTGTGGTAGGTTTGTGCGTCGTAACCCATTTCGCAGAGTTCCCTTTCCAAACGATGCGTTGGCGTTAACACCTTTATCTTTGGAAAGAGTTCCAAAACACGCGTTGTTTTGCCACTGCCGCCCGTTCCGTAAAGATAAGAGAAGCGTTGGTAGGAAATGGGGTCTGCAACTGACGGTAATGGCTCTTTTGTAGGGGTAATGGAACCGCGGAGGTGTTCGCCAGTATACACCACACGTGCCCTCCAGGCTTTTATCTCTTCGTCTTTGACGCGCCATTGACCGCTTTCTGCGAGCTCGTCTTCGGTGTAGAATTCTTTCATCTTCTCCAACACTTCTGGCTTTACGTACAAGGAATCCGTAGCTACGCGCGGGATGTCCTCTTTGTCAAACCGCAGGAGCATCGCGAGGAGGTTAATATGCGCATATGCGAGCATACTGGCGCGCAGGTGATAATATTGCGGTCTGTGGTCTTGGTAGTAACATAAAGCATTCCATTTTTGTTCTTTTTGGCCTTCTATGAAGTAGTTCCATTTCTCCACAGACACCATAGTTCCTTGGTCATGTGCCCGCTTTATAGGAAACTCAATTCGCCTTCGTCCGTTATCAAGCGCCGCTGCATATGCTTTTCTCCCTCCTTTGCGCCCTGCGTGAACTTTCCTATGACCACACGCGCTGTGGGGTTATGCTCCGGTAACCACTTCGTGAAGGAGGAGTGACATAGGATAGCTTCGTGCGCCGTGTATTTCAAGAGCTTACGTTCTTCAAGGAATTTGAGGAGGGGTATGGGAATCCATTCCTTTTCCTGTAAATGCTTCCCATACCACGCGTAAATTATGGGGTGTAAGCCCTTTGCTAACTTCCAGGTGGTTAATCGTACGAACCCTGTAGCCGGGGCGCCGTAGTGACCGTCTAAGGACACACGAAAGAATTGGGAGTCTGGATGTCCGTAGCGGTCATAATATTCCTTACAATCTCCGAGGCCTTTAAAACTTGCAGGATAGCAGTGCTTCATATCCAATGAGACATATTCGCCTTCGTCATACTCCATGTTCCATAAACCACCGTGGCCGTGTTCTACGCATGCTTTTGAAATGTCTTTGAACTCCTTTGGGGTGGGTTTCCATCCATTCCTTTTCTTCGCGGCTAGGAAGTCCAAACTTCGAGAGCTTAGGACTTCATCGGAGAAGTCTTCGCCTAAAGTCTCGCATGCGCTTTGAATTCGCTGTTGTTCTACTTCAGGTCGGTAAAGAGTACCATCTTGTGTCATAAATTGACTTCCTTCCGAATCCATTATCCATATGGAGTTTTCATGGATCAATTTTATCAATGGAGAGGTTTTATAAACCTTCGTTTCTTTCTTTTTAGGGAACCTTAGTTCACGCCAAGCATGTCCGTTGTGTTGGTAAATGACTATAGGAGCACCTTTACCGCCGTATTTATGCGTTCCGGGGTAAATGAAGCCGTCTGTGATGTCTTTCACGTGTATGCGCCTTCCTAACGCCGTTTCCAACTTCTTAATATTGTTTATGGTAGCTCCTGCTCTGCGGGTAGCATCTTCCCATCTCCTGATGGCTTCTCTTCTATTTAAAGTCAATTTACCACCACGTGAGGAGTCCTCAAAGAACTCTCTTACCAACTTACCAACGCAGTTACCAGGATGTCGCATTGGTTTCAACTTCTTGACATCCGGCTTCTTAATCTCATACGCGCCATAAATAACTACGGTAACTGGGTATGCAACTTCGTAGAACATCATGTCTATTCCTTCGAGTGCTCCAGGTCTGGTATCCTTATTCAGAACAAACAGGCTTTGCTTACCAGACGCCCGTATTGGATTCTGCCCTTTTCTATCATCCACTCGCCGTCTAAATACTTTATAAATGTTAACTCCAAACGGTAATCGCCTGTGGGCATCAGATCGATTATCCTTTCTGCTCTCTCGTAGTTCATGGTTTCGTCTGTATCTCCCTCCATAAATGTTGTGAAGGCAAAGTCCGCATCCAGGCGATCCAACACCTGAGTTCGCAACTTACGCACAGTTTTGTTTCGAATGCTTTCGATGGCGTCCATCTATATGTAAAGGATATTTTAACCTCCGTTTGCGTTACCCGACACAGCAGCAGTAAGGGACTTTTCCCGATGCGGCCGGATCGCGCAAGACCCCCTGTAGGGCCTCGTCACTGCTCCAAAAACCCCAGGGGGGGCTGGTGTTTTTCGATATGTGATTTTTAGCAATGCGGACGCTTCGCGAGTCCCCCTTACTGCTGCTAATGGGGGTCAATCATTTCAAGAATACGATACGAGTAAAATTGCCAACGACAGTTTTCAAATTATGCATTTAAAATTAGATAAACACAGTCGTTCACAGAAATCTTGATAAATCTCGCATTCAGAAGATTTAAGCAGGACGATCAATTACTTCTAAACCTAAATTTGTGTTAAGACAGTATTTTTACAGTAACATGTCATAACTGGCTTCATGGCCAACTTCAATATTCATAATCTTACCTTTATGATAAGTTGAAGACAAAATTTATAATATTCTGTGAGCCCGAAACCATTTTTGTAAGGTTCTAAGATTTCTTTCTCATTCCCTGTATTTAATACATCTTTCTCCGAGGAGATATGGTCTTCTGTTATTGTTAAATCGTGAGAGGAAGGATTTCCAGCTATATCTTCTGCGTCCGCCATCTTGCCACGTCTAAAATGATGACATCAGTGCGCAGAATCTAAATACCGGATGTCGAGCTTCTTTTGCCGGAGGTAGTATCACAGGGAGCCCAATTTAGTTTAAGTGAATGGTGAAAAAAAAAATGCACTAGGACAGTTTCCTCCCTTGTCAGAGTATTTATACATAAGATCGACATCAGATACCATAGGAAAATTATATAGAAAAACAAATTCGCGCACGAAAAAAATGTTCTAGTGCATTTTTTTTTATTGATTTTTTTACTCTTTCGCATTATGGAGGACATTATCTTGATCTCGAATTTAAGAAATAATAATGGTTTTATTTTTTCGATTTTATTTTCACCATTCATATTAATCTAAATCGGGCTCCCTGTGGTAGAGTGAAATTCGAGCAGCCGCGATTATATTTCAGTATTCAGGTTGTCATTGTACTACCTACAAGGTAGAGGCTATTTCGCGAGACTCAAAACGACGTCCCGAAAATGACGTCACCTTCGTGTTCCCGACGGAATGATTGTCTCGATAGTGAAGCTACCGGAAATCATGCCGTGTTGAAGTCTTGTTGCCGTTTGTTGAGCGCTTGAACGTGTAAATCGTGATTAATTTTTAAATAAAATAAGAATATCTCAATAATGTTGTACCTTATGTCATAAAAATCGTTTTATGGCCATTAATTGAAAGAAGAAACAACGTCAGCCTGATTCACGCGAAGTAATGTAACAAACTTATGAACACTATTTCGCGTGACTGAAATTGACCACCGGAAGTAAATATGATGGATAGTCCTTTTTGGCGGGAATTTCAGAAATTTGCCGGGAAATGTAGCAAAAATCTTGATGGAGATGGACTGTATTTTGAATCATTTGAATAACTTCACATCTCTGCAGACAAATTTTCAGTGGCGGATCTAGGAGGGGGAGGGGGGGTTGGGGGTTGCAACCCCCCTATGAGAGCCATCGTGATTATTATTGTTATTATTATTCATGACAACAACAACAGCATAGCAAGTTTTATTAAACAGGGGTGCTGAACACATTTTGCTCGCTTTTTTTCTATACACCGTTGTCAAACTGAAACAACCATGCTCGCCTGCAGCAAATAATCATCTCTCTAATCCCTTGGTCTGCTATATCTCTCCACCACCTTAATCAATGCTACAACCCCCCCACTTTTTCCCCTTTGCAAAATTCCTGTATCAGCCCCTGATTTTGGTTATGTTTCGAATGAGCTTGAAGCCTTAGAGGTGCTTAGGCAATTTGAAACTGCTACAACAAGTAAATTCTGTGTGTTTTACTGCAAGAATTTTGCAAAAGGTATGTTGGCATTTTTAATTTAAAAAAATACTAAGCTATCATCATGAACATTCCTCCTGCCCTCTACCCTCCTCCTCCTCCTCGAGTCCCTGGAAAAAAATTCAAGAGCAATTATTCTGATTTATAAGTCACAACTATGACTACTGTAGTAATAAATGATTTTTATAGCATATATGCATTAACTTTTGTTATTTATAAGATGCTATGTCATTCTATACAAATGGCA
Organism: Actinia equina; assembly: GCA_011057435.1. NCBI lineage: Eukaryota > Metazoa > Cnidaria > Anthozoa > Actiniaria > Actiniidae > Actinia > Actinia equina. Next base: position 105,650 of record WHPX01000490.1, on the reverse strand, counting down.
TGGATAACAGAGACATTCTGAAGTATTTGTTAATAACAAGTTGCTTAACCTGGAAAATGAAATGAAAAATTCTAAAAGAATTTGCATTACACCAAAACTGAAAGAACAGAAAGAGAAAATTGAAATAAATAAATAGAATTTAGTGTGAAAAGATTGTCAAGGTGAGTGCGGTCTTGAAGACTGTTGTTGGTGGTGACTGACGTTTCCACAACCTGAGTGTTGTCATCTTCAGTCCAATGAGAAAATGAGACATAGTTGATAGTAATATTTATCTGTAACAAGTAATAAAAATAGAATTAATTGAGTGAATTTATCAATCTATCTACATGCGATATATATTTATTAAATCTTTTTTCTATAAAAATAAGACCAAAATAGATGAGGGGAAAAACATAAAGTGTTATTTGAAGATGCTAAATCAACAACTTCTAGCAGAATAGAGTTTGATGGCGTACCATTCGTGATAAATGGCAGGAAAGTCTATGACTGTCATCATGGTATTGACAGAAACAAGGCTGATAAAAGGCAGGTACTAAAGTTATGAATACACTGTTATTTTTTAGGAGTTGATATGACTCCAAAAGTGGAGTAGAAAAAAAAGGTACAGGATAACTCCTTTTTTGGAGTAACTTTAACTCTGTTGATTTAACTCCCTTCCAAGAGTAAAATTTACTCCCATGAAGAGTAACGTTTACTCCCATGAAAGAGTGACTTTTACTCTACATGGGAGTTGTTTTGAACCCCCTAACAGAGTCAAAATTTATCCTTTCGGAGTTGTTATAACTCCCTGTTTGTCACTTTTGAAAGGAGTAAAATTTACACCTTTTCAGGAGTAGATTTTTTCTTGCTTTTTAAGCTTCAATAATTCCCACTGTACGTTATCCTACTTAAAGATACCTCTCATCACCTCCTCCCTTGAAGAATAATAACAAAAATGACTACAAAACTACATTTGGTTTAAAAAAAAAATTATTTATTACATATAATAATTTACTAACAATACAGCAATATAGTTACAACCAATGATGCAGAATTGATAAGTATATTTAATAACAACATTTTATGTCGCCTGCGTTCACTGCTTGACATAATCTCTACTCATACTTCTTCATTTTTCCGTTGCAATCAAACCAGCTAACGTTCCTTTCAAGGCTAGATGATAATTATTAAGATTCTGATTTCGAGTTTGTTTTGAAACTGGTATTTAATTAAACGGGCACAGATAAAAATCGTTTTATGTCTTCACAGATATGTGCACAGTTAATGCCGGGCGCCAATACAAGTTTAAAAACAAATTCAAATTCAAATTTTTGTCTATATCGTTAATGAGCATGTTTGGCGCCATCAACAAACATGCTCATTAACAATCTTCTTAAATCTTTTCATTCTTAAGCCATCGGTCCCTTTTTTTCAATGTTCCAGCTGTATGGTGTATATATCAGTATTTCTTGAAGGAATACAAATCTTGGAAGACAGTTTCGTTTCGAATTTACCTCATCGTCAACAAGCTTGGTTAGGTGCGAGCCTCTTGCTTTACTTCAGCGGAGACCAAAGCATCATACAAGCACCCATAGCCTACGAGAGGACAAAAAAGCTTTTATTAATGACTTATCAAACTCAGCAATATACAAGGATGCTTATGCTTATTTAGGAGCATCGCTTTGCAGTTACAGAACACCGAAAGCTTTATTTTTTTATAGATTTCTTGTCAGTATTAACGCAACAAACTTAAGCTTTAAACTTTCTGATCTAAATAAAACGAACAAAATAGTAATTTACCTGCACAATATATTGAATCCTTTGAAAGTAAGTCATCCATTACCACAAAAGTTACTTTTGAAATAACAATTCAATAGGTTTTAGCCTGGTTTTTAACCTCTAAACTCCGAGACAAGCACTTTCCAACTCCAAGCTTCAAGACGTTGTTGCAGGAAATAGTGATACTCTATACCACTGAGGTCATAGTCCAAATCATTCCTGGCATTACCGATGTAAGATCCACCAATCACGGTCAAGAGAATTTGATACATGTCATGTAATGTGCACGTGGTCTAAGGAGTCCAACATTCATGTACTGTGCGAAGACCTACAAAAACTGATGTTCTCTCTTACAGAAATCATCTAATTCGCAAGCACATCATCACGAGAGATACACAACAACACGATTCAGAAAATGACGACTCTGGAAGTGTTTGAGTGCTCTAGAGCAAGTGAAGCTGATCTGACGAGCTAGGAGCCCAAGAACTTTACCATCGGTCCGATCGGCCAGAGAATGGACAATTTGACCCACAAAAAAAAAAAAAATGAAAACGGCATAAGATTTTTCCCTTGTGAAACTTAAAGAAAGGGGTCGAATGCTACAGACAATTATAGTTTTGTGTATGATACGTCAGAGTTAAAATTACTCTAGGGTCGTATTAACGAAAGGAGTTGAAACGACTCCCATCAATTTTACTCCAAAAATAGAGTCAAACTTACTCTGGTTGTTTCCGTCAAACATGACTTAAAAACAGCATGGTTTATCTTTTTTATCTAAAAATAGGCTTAAATCTACTCCATTATTGATAATGTACTCTTTATAGTAATGGTCAACTGTTCATCATTTCCAAAGAGTCAAATTTACTCTTGGAGGAATACATTTTACTCTTGGAAGCGTCAAAATTACTCCCATTGTAGAGTAGATTTAACTCTCTTTCAAGTTACTCCACTCTGTAGAGTAACTTTAACTCTTTTGGTAGAGTTATATCAACTCCTGAAAAATAACAGTGTAGAAACAAGTCAATGTCTCTCTTTACTGTCTCTTTAAAGAAATATATCTACACTGTTGCAGGACACTGGTGATCATTTTTCATTTAAAAAGCGAAGTTTTCTGGTTCAAAATACTAAAAAGTTTGGCTGCCCTGCCCAAGTTATCATGCATGAAGTGATACGATTCCCAGGCTATGTAGTTTTGATACTAGTCATGATGAATAATTAACACTGAAAATAACATTGTGTAGTACCAGAAACTAGCCCCCCTCCTCACACACACACATAGGGTTGTCGGATTTCTGAGTCCACTGATTTGTTCCTTCGTGCCGATGTCACAGGGATTTGTGTTCCCCCGAGTTATGTGTTCCCCCGAACACTGGGCACTAGTGTTTTGTGTTCCCCCCTCCTCTCCCTATGAAACATCTTTTGACACGGTTCTCTCCCCCAGAACAAGGACATTTGAACTCTAAATTCGAAAAATAAATCAGTGGACTGTTTCTATCGTACATCTTTATCGTAAACCGTATAACCGCGTGATCCTCTACTGCCGTTGGTATTTTGAGAGATAAAATTGTATTTACCGAATGCTATAATTCAAGCGAGTTCTTTTCTTGGTCTTTCGGCAAAATTCATATGCAAAATTTCTTTGCTCAATATTATCTAGCCCTACATGGGCGTCGAAAACAGATGAATGGCACAGAAGCTTTGCTTCTCTTCACGTCCTCTGATTACCACTCTCTTTTCCCCTCCTTTTTCTACGTACCATAGTACGAGATGCTAAAATGAGTTTCTTCGTGTGCAATTATTTCGAGCAAGAACTTGTAAAACATATTTTTCTTTATTCACAAAATCAAGAGGATGTTCCTTTCGGCATAAATAGGTAAAAACATTATCATACTGTGAAGCTTTCATGATTTTTTGAATTCGTTCGTTGAATTTAGATTTGAAGAAAATTCTCAGATTTAGCCAGTTTGTCACAACCGAAAACCATTAATTTATAGAGATTCCTCGTTCTGGGGGAGAGAATCGTGCCAAAAGATGTTTCATAGGGAGAGGAGGGGGAAACACAAAACACTAGTGCCCAGTGTTCGGGGGAACACATAACTCGGGGGAACACAAATCCCTGTGACATCGGCACGAAGGAACAAATCCGTCGGGAACACGAGGGTGACGTCATTTTCGGGATGTCGTTTTGAGTCTCGCGAAATAGCCTCTACCGTACTACACAGGAATGCAGCTATCGACGCTACTGCCCAAAATGACAACCAACCGAACGATTCAAGTCCAATTAATCCTACTCCTTTCTCTTGTTCATTCGGCCGTTTTGGTCAATCAAACTTTTCCATGTACAAGTAAGGTATTTTGTCATGGCAAGTTACTTTCTGACATCCAAATGGCACGACCACGTCTCTTTAATGACTCGAAGTCATTTGTTGACATGAGAATGAAACAAAATGAAGCGCAAATAATGGAAGCTTTTATAGCACTTGGAGAGAAACCAAGCCGCGACGCACTTCAAAAATTCGTCAGCACATATTTTGAGTCTCCTGGAAAAGACCAAGTTACTTGGATCCCAAAAGATTGGAAGGAAAAACCTTCTTTTCTTGAGAAGGTAACTCGGATTAAATATCAACCATGTAATGTCACAAATTTTTTACATCATTAGCTCATACACTATCATCAGTTACCTTACTAATTAATCGATTATCAACCTTAATAATTGCATTCTTAGTGCTTAAAATGCCTTGAATCTTGTTTTTGTACATTATATTTATTTCATATTGGATTCAACCAGTTTTAAGCAATAGTATGGAGCGCGGAATGGTTCAAAATTGTCATTTTGAATATTTGTTTGTCAATTGCGTTACTTCGTTGGAATGTGTAAACTTATCAGTGCATTGCTACGGTGGCCCAGAGGGGACAACACACAATTAAGATCATCACACTGCAAACAGGAGAAATCTCACTGCAAACAAGAGAAATCTCACTTCAATTAAGAACCTCAATCCAAACAAAGGAAATTCTCGCTGCAAACAAGAGAAACTGCAAACAAAAGAAATTCTCGCTGCAAACAAAAGAAATTCGCACTGCAAACAAAAGAAACCCGCACTGCAAACCAAAGAAATTCGCACTGCAAACCAAAGAAATTCGCACTGCAAACCAAAGAAATTCGCACTGCAAACCAAAGAAATTCGCACTGCAAACCAAAGAAATTCGCACTGCAAACCAAAGAAATTCGCACTGCAAACAAAAGAAATTCGCACTGCAAACCAAAGAAATTCGCACTGCAAACCAAAGAAATTCGCACTGCAAACCAAAGAAATTCGCACTGCAAACCAAAGAAATTCGCACTGCAAACAAAAGAAATTCGCACTGCAAACCAAAGAAATTCTCGCTGCAAACCAAAGAAATTCTCGCTGCAAACAAAAGAAATTCTTGCTGCAAACCAAAGAAATTCGCACTGCAAACAAAAGACGAAAACCCTGCGCGCGCATGTCAGCGGTAGGGGATAGTGGGCTCGCCAAAGAATTCCCGCCAATTTTGTAGTCCAAAATGGCGTCCCAAAGTGACTGGAAGTCTCTCTAAAGACGAGCTACGAAGAACTCTACAGCAAGAGATTTCTCGTGCTTTTGCAAGCGGATTGAACGGTTTAAATATACCTAGACCTTCTCAAGAAAGAGAACGATATCCTTGTAGCAAAAATCCTTTATGAAAATAGTGCTCAATTAACTCCCTTTCTGAACCATGAGGTAATTCTTTGTGTTTGTGAGCCGTGAGTGTTTTTGCTGAATCGACAGAGTTTTTTGCTGAATTGGCCGAGTTTTTGTAATTGACCGAGTTTTGGTGATTGACCGAGTTTTGGTGTTTGACCGAGTTTTGGTGTTTGACCAAGTTTTTGCAATTGACTATTTTTATTAGAATTGATTGACAACAAAAAAAACATGGAACGTGCTTGTGTACTGCAATGCACTGATAAGTATACACATTCAAACGAAGTAACGCAATTGACAAACAAATATTCAATTACATCGAAATGACAATTTTGAACCATTCCGCGCGCCATACCATAGGAAACTGAAATTCAAGACTTTCGAGTTACACGTGGCTTTAGGAATGGAGGCCACTAGCGTAGGGAGGGGGCACGGGGTGGCACGTGCCCTCAAAAAGTTAGCCTGTTTTTGTTGTGTGTGTGTGTGTGTGTGTTTTTGTACTTTTTTTCTATTTTTCTTTTTTTTGTTTGTTTGATTGTGTTTGTTTGTTTGGTTTGTGTGTGTGTGTGTGTGTGTTTTTGTTGTTGTTGTTGTTGTTGCGAGGAATGGGGATTAGGGAAGAGGAGGAAAGGGGAAGGGGAAGAAGGAAAAAACAGAGGGCCGCTACGCAGGGTACCATAAAGTTTACTTTTGGCACCAACATTTAATCAATTCATGAGGGATTTCTGTAGATTTTGTGGGGAAAGCCGTACATTTCATTGCGTAAATACGCCCCCGGCCGCCATGTTGGTCTATCTTTAACCATAAATTTGACATTTAATAGTTTTTAATAATTTTTTTAGGTACACCCTGATAACGGCGGGTGTCTTCTTTCTCAATATCATCATCATCATCATCATCACCCTCTTTATTAAGTCTGTAAATGCTAATTTGCAACACACCAGACTATTAAAAAAAACTTTTGAAATGAATATAAATAAATAAACACGCTTAAGTCTATACTGTCGGTAGAGTGCTCGATGCATTAAGTGCAGAGCCGAGCGTAATAGATTGTAGATAGGTCAAATATCAAGACATCGATCACTTTAGCTCCGAGTAGTTCACGCTTAATTACGCGATCATCTGACAGGCTAATTGCACTAACTTGATCTATCTACAATCTAAATAAATAGATATAGATAAATATGTACATATAGCATAATAACAAAATAACTAAGATAAACAACAATAATATGAAAAATGTTGAAATATTTGCAATAATTATAACATAATAAAATATTAGCTTATAAAATTAATCAGTTATGAAGAATATTCTTGAATTTAGCTAAAGAAGTGATTGCTGGCGCTTGAAGATGGAACCGTGGCCATCTTTCTTGCGAATAGGGTTCAACAAGTTTAATCAGTATGGTTTCTCCCCAGGTAAGATCGAATCCCCATGAATAATATTTTTTTAATATATGATCTATAACTTTAAATCATTTTTAAAGAAATTGGCAGTGAATTTCATATAGGACTTCTGAACTAAAAGGCGCGTTCATTCAATGTTGGCAAAAATACTCAACGGATCGTCGAAATCAAATTCCACTAATCTTAAACTTACAATGTTCAACTTTCTCTACTAAGCATGGAAAGATAAAGTGTACTGAAATAGCGATCGGTACCGGAACCAAAAGGTTAACATTTCGATACCGAACTTCGATCAGAGGTAAAGCACTAATGAACTAAAACAAAACTAATCGAGGTAAATAAACTAAACATTGTTATTTCTCGATTGACACGGTTTTCTTTGTTATTCACAAGGCTTTAGTAAGAGTTAATTACCGAGAACGGAGGCAATAAGCCATATACATCCGAAGGGCCGCAGGCCCGACTGATGTATAGGCTCAGTTTGCCGACGCTCGAGGTAATTATTTTATTTCTCAATTGAGAAGGTTTTCTATCAAATGTTGCTCATTAAAAATGCGAGGTCTATATATAGTTATTAACCGGTTAATAACTAACAATATGTTGACCTTGCATTTATAATGAGGGTTATAACAAGAATTCTCAAATAACAAATGGACCCTCGCTTCTTAAAATTGTCTTGAATTCAAGGCTAACATGGAAATAAATAAAAATTGATTTGTGATTTTTTTTTTCAGTATCAGTGTCACGTTAGCCTCAAACCCAAGTTCATTAATTCTTCATTGTTCTTTTACACTATCACCATCTATCTTTTACTGTCAGATCAAGGATAAAAACCTACAAGAATTTGGAACGGCTCTTAACATTCTGTGGAAAAAGCTGGGCAGGAACATCAGCGCAGAAGCGCGAAGCCATCCAAAACGTTCCTCGCTGATTATAGTTGACAAACCTTTCATAGTCCCTGGAGGGCGTTTCCGAGAGTACTATTACTGGGACACATTCTGGACGGTAGAGGGTCTACTGGTCTGCGAGATGAATGAAACTGTTCGTTTTATGATCGACAACTTTGTGCAGCTGGTAAAAGCCTATAAGTTCATCCCTAACGGTGGAAGAATTTACTACCTCAATCGTAGCCAGCCTCCATTTTTTATCCCAATCGTCGAACTATACCTTAATTATGCTACCAATAATTTTGACTTTGTAAAGGGTATTCTCTCTACTCTTGAGGTGGAGTACAACTTTTGGTATCTTAATCGTACTATAGATGTTGAAATAGCAGGTAAGAATATCGTTTAAATCAATACGCTGCAGATATGAACACACCAAGACCTGAGTCGTTTTACGAGGACGTGCACACAGCGGAAGGAAAATCAGAAAAAGAAAAAGCTGACGTATATCAAGACCTGGCGTCAGCAGCTGAAAGTGGATGGGATTTCTCAAGCCGTTGGTTCAAGAGATCTTCAAAAAGCATAAAGACCATTCGCACAAGAAAGATTATTCCTGTTGATCTTAATGCTGTTTTGTATCGCAACGAGAAAACGTTGGAGATGATGTACAGGCGAGCAGGGAAACCTTTAAAAGCCAATTATTTCAAACAACTTGCAGAAACAAGGCAAGAAGCGATGGAGCGGGTGTTCTGGAACGAGAATGAATCTGCATGGCTGGATTACGACCTGGAATCCAAGTCTTCAAACCCAGATTTTTATGCTTCTAGTGTTGTTCCACTCTGGGCGGGGCTCCACCGAGGGAACGTGACCCGAGATAAAGTAGTTGTCAACAAATTAAAAATGCTTAAAGTCCTTGACTTTCCCGGCGGCGTACCGACTTCTTTGTCAAACTCCAGTCAACAATGGGACTACCCAAACTCATGGGCTCCATTACAGTATATGATCCTGGAGGGAATGGCAAATTCAGCGGATAAGGACATACAACGCACAGCCTTACAACTGGCGCAGAACTGGACACTTACCAATTATATAACGTGGAAGAAAACAAAACACATGTTTGAGAAGTACGACGCTCGTGTCCAAGGTGTACCAGGGGGAGGGGGAGAGTATGATATTCAAGTTGGTTTTGGTTGGACCAATGGCGTTGCGCTGCATATCTTAAAACGATACCCAAGTCTTCTTCAAATACCCACATCTGGGCAACCATCCTCGATAGCAGTTCTGCTAGTATCGTCCATCAAAGTCCTGTTCCTAACATTCATAGTGGGATTATCTTTGTTATGCGAAACATACTGATGAAGTTCAAGGACTTCGAACCCAGTACTGTATGAAGTGTGTGTGTGTTAAGGGGGATGCTTAGATTGGATATATATTCCAGATTACATAGTTTACATAGGATCAAAATGTAGAGTTTGAGAACTGATAACTTAGGCACCCCTCTCCTACCGTTCGTGGCTTTCTAAGTGTCATTAAACTAGTACTAATAGGAATATGAGCATTATTTTCTATTTTTCCTATTTTTTATAACAATGTTTTTTTAAATATTTTTTATAAAGATGCCAGATAACGTTTTCAGGGATATTTGGTTTTTGATGACTACTCAGTACTAAGGGAATGGTCTACTCTTGTGCTGTATTCATGTAAACTGAGTTGGATAGAACAATAAAGACGTTACATAGCAAAAAACATAACCTGATGTTGACTTATTCCTCTTCTGAGATAGGGAACATGCTGCACTGTGGTCTAGCCTGAATACAAAACATTTTTTTACCAATCTTGCCTTATATGGTGTTGTTCGTACCCAAGCTAGACTAATACATCCGGTTTATGGAACTCAGAAAGGGCATTTGGGAAAGGATTGGGGGAGGGGGAGTGGAGGTTGATAAAGACTGCAGAACTCGCATTACCCTTTGTTCCAGAGGTTTTCTCGCTCCGATTCTTCCCGATCGAAACAACGGCCGAGAAGCACTGGTATGAGACCAGCATGGAACTAACCCGAGGAAAACCCGAGGTGGCTAATAAAACGAAATTTCAAACTATTTCTATTGATAATTTTAATGCTTCAAGATAATTAAAAGCAAGCTAAAAAGAACATTATATATTACAGTGCAAAAATATTTTCGAGAAAAATTATATGAGGTCCCACCGAGATTTGAACTCGGATCGCTGGATTCAAAGTCCAGAGTGCTAACCATTACACCATGGGGCCAGTCACATGACATTATTCTACGAAATTTTGATATTATTTGTAAAGTTAGTTAGTTGAGTTCAAAATAGCATATTTTCGAGTACTATTTAACGTAGAACTATCCTAAACTGATTTATTTCCAAGAAAATGCTTTTTCTCGAATCCTACGGGTAATGTTCCTTATTTACCGACAATATTTTTGGAAAAACACATTTTCCCAGATTACTCCTTTTTTAAATTTCATACTTTTGATGCTTTTGAAGTTCCACTGTTCAGCAACCAGTTTGTAAAAAATAATAAAGAAAAAATATAGGGTTCAGCTGAAAAATATGATCGGACTAAAATTAAACCAATCAAATATCTACACATAAATATACGAGTTGCGGAAGCCTGGGACCTAGTAGTTTATTGTTCTGGACTCCATTCAACCATAAGCCAAGTTTATACAAAATATCAGCTGTTGAAACTTGGGGAAAAAGCCCGGGGGAAAAAGATAGTTTTAAAGCCTTAATATATTTATAACTACTCTGATCGTGCCCGTAGCCTCATAAGTCAATCTCGTCAAAGATTTATATAGCGATACAGATCGGTTTTGAAGGATGAATCTCTCTGGTTCAAACATTTTTATTAGCTTGGTGATTTTTAGTTTTGGCGCGTACCTAATAACTGCACATGAGGAACATCAGGGAAGCCGTTTACATGATACAAAAGTAACACATGATAAAGAGTAAGTAATCTATAATACATCTGATTATCTTGGTATTCAGACCGCAATCCGTGGCTTCGTTTGCGGAGCTGTTTACTGCCACTAATCAAAGTGCACGTGTCTAAATACGCATTCAATTAAATTGAAACTACAGTACTGTATGCTATTTCTTAGTTCCTTTCATTTATCATATTTAGCGGCATTACCTAATTGCTACTAGTACTAATTATAACGATAGATAGTCAAGATCAGAATAAATTTTTCGGTAATTTATCTAAAATATTTTTTGCCTCGTGGTAGCGCAGAAATTTTACTTGTATCAAAATTATTAGTAAACTATAGAAGATAATCAAAACAGTGTTGTAAAAAAAGAAGGAACGAATGAAATTCTTTCAGTTTACAATTTGCTAGAGTTTTAAGAACATGAATTTGAAATTTAATAAAAAATTAAACGTCCTAGTAAAATTCAAGAAGGAATGGAGAACAAACAGGTGATAAAACATCAGTATCAGTTCTGTTCCATTATTCCATTTATTTTCCATTAAACAGTGGGATTTGCTTTAACAACGTGACATAATTTTTCTCTCCAGGCACATAAAAGAACATCTAAAAGATGAAATAGATGTTAAAGATGAAAACTTAAAGGAGGAAGACCTTCAGTTCCACTATTTCAAGCTTCATGATTACGATGGCAATAACAAGTTGGATGGAATAGAGCTGATGAATGCAATGACTCATTACCATGACGAGGAAGATAACAGTACAACTACCTATACTGATGAACAGCTGTCAAGTATGATTGATCAAATTCTTGGAGAGGATGATACTGACAAAGATGGCTACATTGATTATCCCGAGTTCATTGCATCACAGAAGAGTTAAATTGAATTGAAAATGTGAAGTAACATTCCTACACCTGTGAATCGGATATGAATTAGGACATCATCAATTGATTGTAAAAGGTCATTAAATATATCAGCAGGAGGAACAGAGAAACTATGAACACATTAAGACAGATATTATCAAGAAGACATTATTAATAGATGCTAGTTCAAACACTTTCTTTTGTTCCATAAATACTCGCATCTCCACAAGAGAAGGGGTGGAAATGGTAATTCCCATACTTCACCTCCCTCCCTTATCCCAAGTCTACCCTCAGCAATTCTAATCCTCTTCAATAGCAAGGTATAGATATTCATTGGGAATTTAGAATCCAACAATGGATAACATAGCTTATATTGTAGAGCAATTTTTGTGTGCATGGGAAACTTGAATATAGCAAATTTGTAGCAGTACTGTTGATGTACTGTATCATTGATACTGTAAATGTACATGCTTCTTGTGATTGGATGAATGGAAGACTGGCAAAAACAGGTCATGTGTTCCTCTAATGCAAGTTTTCCATTACTGGAAGACACTAATTATAAGGAGTCGTTCAATGTTACAGCATGCCATAAAGCTTATGTGTACTGTGAGTCAGTACCATAAGTTGAGTACCATAAGTTATACATACAAAAACCATTTCGGCGTTGGTTTGAGCTTTAAACAGATTTTCATACTTCTGTAACTAGGCAACCCCTATACCATCGCAATACCATACATAGTTGCAATGTTGATTTACTTGAAATGGAAATTGAATTTTAAAAAATCAGTTATAGAAATCACGTAATTACAGAAGCATGAAAAGAAAACTTATTGATGCTACTGTTATAGTTACATACTTTCCATCACACACATCCTGCTATCCTACTTTTTATGCTACATTTATAGTTGCTTAATGAATTGCTATCATGCAATGGATGATTCTATACTTGGATATAATAGTTCCTTTTAAATGATTGCACCATTTGGAAGAAATGAATGGTAATTTATAATAAAACTATTAATACTATATAATAATTGATACACTCAGCTTGTATTTTTTGTTCCTTTTTTATGAAAAAGAGAAGTTTACTAACTTAGCACCTAAACTATCCCCCAAAATGAATGGGATTTTTTTACAGAGTAGCTATTAGTCCACTTACATTAAGATTGGAATTTAGAAAGTTCTGTAAGAGAACTTTCTCTAATTCCTTGAGAAAGTAAGAGGAAAAAAATAATTCTGATTAAAGTCGCAGTATTACATATATGAAATAAAAATAAAAAAGAATATAACCAATTTTTTCTCTCCCATCTATATTTCCGGGTAATAAATATTCCAGATCCTTGTAAATCTAAAGAAATGCTTTCCTTATGATCAGCGGTTATGCACAACAAAATCAGAATTCAGAGCGCGCAAAACGTCATTGACCTAACGTCATAATCGGTATGTTACGTCATCTTTTTAGAGCATATTATGGTATATAAACATAAACATTCAATTTCTATTGTTCCATCTGTAAAAATTGCTTTCTGAAATGGTCTATGAAAAAATGCATGTTTCTGAATATACGTACGATTTTAGCGGTACTACCTAGGGGCGGAAAGCAATCTATTTTTGCGTTTTGGCAAAACGGGCGACCAGCGGTTTTGCGCATCGAATAGAACGCGCTGTTACCTCATAATGACTTGATATCACAGTGAAAAATTCATTTCGATAGAAGATTTTATCCAGAGTAGACGTGTTGCTAGTAGCTAAAGAGAATCCCTAACAATACTAATTACAAAGGACTAAAAAAGCAAAGTAGGTGAAGAAAACATATAAACCTATAGAGCGGCTTTCGGTTCTCTTAGTTTTACTAACAAAATTTTGTTTTCACCTAGAATGGAAAGAAATAACGCAAATCAACCAGAAAAGAAATTTTTCTCGGACTTTTGTGAGTACAATACTTGGAGCTAAGACTGTCATGTGATCATTGATGACACACTCACGTGACTATATCATATTCTATCTGGTCTTTTCCACATGTCATCGGAATAATTATCTAATATATTTGTTTTACTTTCGTTTTGAATTTCCAGGCAATCTTAGCAAACGCCGCCTTGTTAGCCGTTTGAAGGTAAATAGTTAATCCAAAACCTATTTACTAAAGTCATATACGCGATATAAATGTTCTTGATCGATATTTTTTAAACTATATAATGACATAGCTTTTTCTTTGCTGTTATCAAAATTGTTTCAATTCTCGTATCTTTTTTCTTTCTCTTCTTTTTTTTCTTTTTTTTTTTTTTTTTGAGCGTTTTTCCGATCTATGTGGAATTTTTTTCATTTACCGCTTTTTTACGGGTGACGTCACATCACTTACCGAGAGTAGGATCGCGTTACATATATCTCTTATCAGTTGACCAGTGAAAAATACTTTGAATTAAAAAATCATTCGGGGGAAAAAAAACCACAAAAATCTGCAAGTAGTAGATACTGAATAAAGGTGTGATTCTGTAAGAGGTAAAGAGAAGTGCAGGGAAAACGATGAATATAGTTTTGTTTGCCGTTTGCAGGAAGAAAAAAAACGTTTACTGAAACGTTATCTCAATGACTTGATAGCATTAATTTTAGTCATTAAGTTCTTATATTAGAAAACACACACACACTTTTAAAAAACAATTACGGAGCATTGTTATGTAAAAACTGAAGTACTGATCTTAAATTAAGTCTTTTAGGATAAAAAAATGGCACCATTTTTCACGCAAAGAATGGATTCCATTTTTGCATTCTTAATATTGGTTTATCTTATTCCTAGGCATATGAAAACGCCACAAAGACCTTTTCAACAGAACTGAAAACCTCAAAAGAAAAATTGACAATATGCGAAGTAAGTATTTCGATGCCTACAAAAATGTTTGTATGTTTGTTTGTTTGTCTTTTTGACGGACGATCGAGTCAAAAAAATCATGATAGGATAAACTACAAGTGCAATTTCGCACTTGAAGAAAAAGATTGTCGAAAAACTAATGATTAAAAAAAATTTTCAACGTTTATTTTACAATGTCATGTTTCCTTCATTCAAAGTAAGAATTACCTGTCTTGATTGCTTCCAGTATACAATCCAACAGAGACACGTGAACAGTGATCAACGCCGCCATTTTGTTTCCCGCTTTGTCCAGTGACTTTCTGTTATACTTATTTTAGCCACTTTCCAAGAACGTAGGGACTTTAGTTTCCAGCTTCAATTGCTGTTTTCAATCCAAATTGAGCCATTTTTTTCTTATTTATAATGTTTTTGAGCTATTATAATAGGTCTAACTTGGGACTATGTTAAGTATTAATCATAAGTCGTTGCGTCTTTTCATCTTTAGTAGTCACGTGATAGGCCCCCTCGCCTATTAGGAAAAAAATCAGCAAATTTCTAATATTCTACTTTTTTGCTGCTTTTTTTTCCACTTAGGATCGTTCCAAAGAGTTGAAAAGACAGGTTAAAAGGTAAGGATGTAAATGCTGAAGAAACGACAAAATAGTGATCGCCTCTTTGACTATTTTTTGTTCTGTTGCAGAACCCGGGAAAATTACAAAAACATTCAGGTATTGTTAAAAGAGACCGATTCTATTTGCTTATTTTCATTTCAACTTATTCCGTCATACCCTCTAGTTATCATTATTTTTTAATTTCCCTCTTTTCTTGGTTTTACAGGAAGAAGTGATAATAACACAAGAAAAAAATAATGAGATGCAAAAAATGAACGAGGTAATAATATTCTTATTGATTCAATGTTAACTCTTGTTAATTCCATTTAACTTAAGCATGATAACTGTATTCCAGGAACTGAAGGAAAAACTAGGAGAAGAAGAAGAAAGACACCAAAGGTGTGTTTGTCAGTTTTTAATAATATAAAGTTAAAAAAACTACAAAACAAATAGGCAGAACAGGTGTAATGTTTCAATGTTTAGGTTATAAATAGACTGAATTTTTTGATAAATACCTCGTTCGTACATACTAAAAGAGTTATAAAAGACGTTCAATTATTAACATTTATTTTCTTGGCTGCACCCCTGTGCATAGTGAATCGCCAGCAATCATGGTATTATCTTTACTCTAGAATCGAACGTTACACTATCATTAAGATGCTCGAGCTAGAAGATGATTATAAGGTAAGTTTTAAATATTTTACGTACTAAAAAAGCAACAAGTTTAGCAAAATTCTCATGCAATGTTTTCGCATTGGAATACAGATCATGGAAGACGAGTTAGAACAAACTGCACGGTATGAACACTTTCGAATTTCTTAAGCGTTTGCATTTTATTTTAAAAAGTGACAAAAATTGTTTTAATTTATTTTAAAAATTATTGTTCATCCTAAAATATTTAATTATATATTAAATAAATAATAATTAGTATTCTACATAATTTTCATTCAAATTTTAATGCGACTTTTTTATTTAAAGGAAAGAGGATATTATAAACGAAACCAAAAGGCGATTGGAAGATTTGGTGGAAAAAAGATCGAGGTACTTTGTCAAAGAATTTGAACTCAGTCGTGAATTAATGCTTGTACATGTCATTTAAAAAATGAAATAAACTTAGAAAAAAATTCTAAAAACCATTTTGCAACAAATTTTATTTAAAGAGATGAAAAGCAATGGAAAGAAGAGAAATGTGGAATGGAAAAGAAACTAGAAGAAATGAATACAATGATAAAGGAGACAGAAGTGAGGTATAACATTTTATTTTTTTTTTCATGGCAACGTTATGAAATAATGAAAAGAAATAACTCTGGAATCTCATCTGAAGCTCTGTTTTTTTTTCTGAACCTTTATTTCGTACGGTTGCATAAGAATCATTTGATTTTCATTTCCACAGCGTATTAGCATTAGACATTTGCAATTTGTCAAGGAGAAACTGGGTTGTGTCTGACATTCAAATTTTTGATTTTTTTCTTTTTTTTTTTACATCAGGATGGAAAAAGAACTAGAGGAAAAGACAGAACATATGGCAGGAAATGGAAGAGAGGTATGTTTCTTATTAACAGCAAATCAGAAGAACATATTGCACAAGTATGTTGTAAACTCTCATTTTTAATTTTTTTTTTATCAGAAAGAACAAAGAACTAAATGAAATTAGAGAAAAGAAGGCAAAGTTGGAAGAGAGGTATGATTTTTATGAAAGACAAAACTTTTAAAAGCATCGCTCAACTAGGTAGATTAGATTAGATTAGATTTTATTTATTTATTAACCTCCTAGGTAGTAATCTTCATGACATTCTCATTTTTAATTTTTTTGAATCAGGATGGAAAAAGAACTAGAGGAAAAGAAAGGACATATGGCAGAAATGGAAGAGAGGTATGTTTCTTATTAACAAAAATCAGAAGAACATATTGCACAAGTATGGCGTAAACTCACATTCATAATCCTTTTTATCAGAAAGAACAAAGAACTAGATGAAATTAGAGAAAAGAATGCAAAGTTGGAAGAGAGGTATGATTTTTATTAAAGACAAACCTTTTAAACACATTGCTCAACTAGGTAGATTAGATTTTATTTATTTATTAACCTCCTAGTAATCTTCATGACATTCTCATTTTTATTCTTTATTGTTTTAAATCAGGATGGAAAAAGAACTCGAGGAAAAGACAGAACATATGGCAGAAATGGAAGATAGGTATGTTTCTTATTAACAGCAAATCAGAAGAACATATTGCACAAGTATGTTGTAAACTCTCATTTCATTTTTTTTATCAGAAAGAACAAAGAAGTAGATGAAATTAGAGAAAAGATGTCAAAGTTGGAAGAGAGGTATGAACTTTTTAAAACACATTGCTCAGCTAGGTTGTAACCTTCATTTAAATTTCCTTTTTTCTTATCAGGATGGAAAAAGAACTAGAGGAAAAGAAAGGACATATGGCGGAAATGGAAGAGAGGTATGTTTCTTATTAACAGCAAATCAGAAGAACATATTGGCACAAGTATGTTGTAAACTCTCATTCTTAATCCTTTTTTAATCAGAAAGAACAAAGAACTAGTTGCAGCAAATGAAAGAATAAGAAAGATGGAAGAAAGGTACTTTTTAAGAAAAGCAAATTATTCAAACAAATTGAGATAAATCGAAGATAAATCTCACATCTCCGCGCACCCATGTAATATCCTCTATATCTTTAATTCTTTCTCATTTTATTTATTCATCAGAAAGGACAGAGAACTTGATGAAATTCGTGAACAAATGGCAAAGTTGGAACAAAGGTACTATCCTTTTTTTTAAAATTTTTGTTTACTATTGTAAATTCAGAAGAACTTGATTTTATTACTTATAAAATTATTACTATTAGGAAAAATACAGAAATTCAAGGACTCAAAAACAAAGTTGAAGAGATGAATACTACAGAGAATGCAAAAATCGAGCAGGTAATACAAGAGTTTACTTTAATTAATTTACTTAATCTTAATTAAACTCACTGCAGTGTTTTTGTTTATGTAAAACGACTATAATTATTAACTATAAAGTAATGATATTCATTTATTTGTCTCACAGTATTGAAGGTCATTTATAGGAGAACCGCAATGTTTCGACTGCATATTGTGAACTAGCTAGAAAATGTCGCACAAGCTCTATCGATGCATGTAAACATACGGTCCTAGGCTATAAAGTTTTAAAATATTAATTAAGGTTTATTTTTGGTTTTAGCAGTGTGCACATGTAGCCACACAAACTCCAAGGAAAAGAAACATGGTCCAAAGATTATGGAGACGTATCATGGGCAGAGGCCACTAGAAGTTATTTCATTAGAAGAAGAATGTGTCAGGCAGCTCTGAGAATCTTCATTATTACTACAACTACAAATTTATTTTTAAAGAGAATACTTGTCTAAAATTCTATTCAAATTTTATATAAACAAAATAAGTCACATATAAATACAACAAAAAAAATTTACATTTCATGACGTTGTTTAAAAATATTAATTTGATATATATTTGTAAATAGATGTGCATTGAACTGTTTAATAATATTAAAATGTTAATATATTTTTGTGAGGTATTGTTGTTATTTACCATAACTTTTGTTTAGCCTTACTTACATTACAACACAGTCAATCTTATATTTTCACTATTACAAGCACTGAAGTAGGGAGTCGATTCAAGTGTCAGGGAGATAGTCCAGTGATGGCCATTTTATAGCTATGACCAAAAATTTAGGATGAAGATGTGACCAGCACATCCACCCACCCTTTTACAGATGTGATTGTGTAGCTGCAGAAACTTTTTTATACCCCCCCCCCCCAACAAAGAAATGGGAATGGAAAAAGGGGTGGGAGGGGTGGTAAAGAAAAGATTCTCTGATTTTCTAGGTAGGGGGATGGGATCTTTAAAAATAATTTCCCCATTGGGGGGGGTGGGGGGGGGGGGGGGTGGGGGAGGTATTGATCTGGAACTATGCATTATATTTCTCTGTGAAGAGCCAGAAACCAGGCTCTTAAAGTGCTTATAAGCCTTTACACAATATTTTCAGAATTCATTCTTTATAGATAGTGGATAGTTGATTGTGAAAATATTTCATCATTTGAATACCGGGTCTTTGAGATACTAGGTTTATATTCACAATATGTTAATGACTATGACGTAACATAAGGGATCATTCCCCTCTATTAACTATGCCCTTACTGTTACGTCATAGTCATTAACATATTGGAAATATAAACCTTCGTATCTCAAAGATCCGAAATTCAAATGACTGAATTATTTTCACAATCAACTATCCACTATCTAAAGATTGGAATCAATTTTGAAAATAATGTGTAAAGGCTAGTATAAGCACTTAAAAGAAGCATCCTTTTCATACTGGTAGTGCAATAATTAAACCAGAGCAAAGTAATAACCAAGTAAACACATTCACTCCTTTCCCAGTTTGTCAGCATTTCTATTCTTTCAGCTATAAAGCCTCCTTTCAAGCAAATATGTGAAAGATTTCAAGGTAGTTTTTTAACAACTATGTTAAGGTAATTCTTAGGTGCATGGGTGGATATGCTAATTTACAACATTAATTCATATCATTATGGCCCAAGTGGGTCCTTTACTAGGAGCAGACCTCTTTCGTATAACATTGTTACCATATCGACCTGCAATAAAGAGGTATTTTTTTACTATGACCATTTGATTTTGCAGTTAATGAGATAAGTTAATAAGCTGAAAAATGGTTGCTAAAATTCATTAAAATTTACCTTAAATTCTGTGCTTTCGTGAGGAAGGTCATCTACCTTGACATAGTCAGGGAAGGCATTGAGGATGCTCTCTATTGCAGGCCCAGCCTGAAATCAAGTAAAATTTCATGATTAATGCTACAATAACTACCGCAAACGACTGCTAACATACCCCTTTTTAGTTTAAGAACAATAGAAGAAAAATAAAATCACATCATAAGGGCTTTAATTTTAAATTTCCAGGTGTGTGGCATTTTAACATGACAGCATTTTATCAAGGTAAATACTTTAAGCAAATAAAACATTAAAACATAAAAATGTACAAGATTTTTTTTGTACAAAACTTCAGAACTCCCCCTTAGCAGACTGTGTGCAAACCTGTTTAAACCATGCTCATTAAAATACCACTAAATAAAATATATTGACCATTCACAGGTAATTGTACAAAACGCGTTGTTCATGGCACATGAACATGCTAGGTACAGTATATTTCAAGTCTAATAAGTAATTTCATTAAAAACACCCATAATCTAATAATGGTCATGAATACCTCAGGATTAAATTCCAGTTTTTGTGGTTTAACTTCATGGTAGACTCTTGAATTCTCCATTGTATGGTAAACACATACACTGTCTTCCTCACTCACAAGCCTTAGATTTAAACATTTATATCCTTATTTAACATTTTTTTTACAAATATTAATATTGAGACTTGTTACCCCAAAGTTGATCAGTACTTTAATGATGCAAGTTCAATGGGACTTACCCCATCTCCCTTCCCTACCCTGTCTTCCACCCCTACCCAATCTGCCTCCCCTACCCTGTCTGCCACCCCTACCCAATCTGCCTCCCCTACCCTGTCTCCCTCCCCTACCACTTTCTGCCTCCTCTACCCCTCACACTTCTCATTACCCAAAAAAAGGTTTTTGATCCTTTTTTTAATTTTGATATGTCCAAATTTTAATTTGCTTGTCTGATAAGGATTTCCTATCCAGGCCCTGGAAACTTATACAATCACTTTTTGAACTAGTATAACACTCCTGTATACCATATAATATAATTATGTTGAGATATAGTATAACTTTTGTTATACTAGGTAAAATGCAAGAACAGCACCCCACACCAGGGACGCTTAACATTTACATTGTACCAGGAAAAACTGGAAATTCTGGTTGGAAGAAAATAGTGTGTGTCACTCCAATCAGAAAGTTTTAAAACACTCAGTCTTTAGGATTGAGGTAATCCACTTTTCCTGCTCTTTTCGGGTCTTCCAGTTGATGCATGTACCCTTTTTGGAATAAAACGTTTTCCTCTCTTTTTTACCATTAGCAAATGAATTTCCTAAGGAATGGATTGGTTGAAATGTTAAGTCCCCCAGATAATGTCAACAGATCAACTTTCAGCTCTTTGCCAACAGGGCACATGCTGCTGATCTTGGTTTTTACCCTCTTGTTATCCCACTTGTATCAATCAACTAACCTTGCTACCCCTTTTCTTATTAATCTCACATGTGTTTCACTAGTGATGGTTGAAGTGCTGACAACCTTGTTACCATCCCATGTTGCACCTGACCCGATTATACTCTGGTTTATCTCATCTGAAAAACAATAACAAACCACCTTTTAGCAATAACCTGAAATGACCTCTTGGCTGATACATGAAATAATTAAGTCAGGTCAGGGCTAATCTAGACACAAAGTAGAATTTTTAGAACTCTGACTAAACCCTAGAAGTAAGAGTGAGACCTCAACTGACAATCACTGATGATTTGTGTGATGCCAGAGTTCATTAATCAAACCTGAAAGGAAAATAAACTTACCTTTATTGAGAACTGGTGGAAGGCAATCAGAAATGACTCCAATTGCCATCTGATAATTAAAAAAAAGAAACCTTATCGCATAATGATTAGAGCTTTTCAAATACATCAAAAAAATTGGAATTCTCAGACTGATTATTTGATTTAGATCAACTAACGGCAGCTGTTGTAAATGAAATATCAGAGTCAAATGTACTTTCTTGCATCGAAAGTCAAACAAAAAAATCCAAACGTACCTGGTCTGCAGCAGCATCAACAGGAGAATAGGTTACCAATTTTGACATAAGTTTTTCAACTTTACGCAAGAATTCTGACCTCTCCTTGGTAATCTATAATGGTCAAAAAAAATAGGGAAGCAAATTACAGTATAAGTAATAATCTTATAGGGCATGATAAATGCTGTTGAAGAAAATGTGAATGCTGTTGCAAGTAATCAGTAATGCAACCTGTACTTGTCATTTATAAAACATAATTAATACATGTATATAATATATTATTATTATCTTTCATTTTATAGAATACTTGAGATATAACATGAGCGCTGATTGGCTGGCTACAGCGATTATATCAGAGGACAGAGACACTCTTGCACAAAATTGTTCAAAATTTATTATTACCCGTAAAGCAATATAAACAGATTGCTGATGTCTCTGTGTCATGATATAAACACTATGGGAGCTCCAGAGCACTCCAGAAGTAAGAGAAACACTCGGCCACACCTTGTGTTCATAGTAAGCTTGCTTTTCTCTTGGTCTATAAATCGCAGCGCATACAGAGACATGAATGCATGTTCTATACTCTAAATATAAGAGCTTACAGCATCTGAGTTAGCAACACCAATATAGTCCAGGTAGTTAAGCGGCAATCCTTGCCTAAATTCCTGGGTCTTCATCAAATGCGACTTGGAGAGCAGCAGGGACAAGCTGAAATTCATTCAACAACATTGTTAGAAGGTTGAGAATAGGAAATGCGTTAAATCCATAGTGCTTTACATACTTTTTGAAAAAAGTCTCCCCAAGAGTTCTTTTGATATGTGGACAAGGTGATATGAAGAGAATGGATGTCACTTGGTGTATCAGCCTGAAAATAATTGATAATTTAATGATATCATCAATAGTTCTTACTGCAAGTGCTTTCCAACCTAATAAATCTCTAAAGGTGAACAGTGTCTTTGATATCAAACTTTTCTGTAAAGTGAAACTGCCTTCTGATTGGCTCAGCTGATGGGTACCGGACAATTAAACCCTTAAACATACCAACACTCAAGATCTAAAAATTTAGACTTTGTCGTGGATGACTTCATAAAATGGCAGTCATTTAATCACCTACCATGCAGAGACAAAACATGGATGGCCACAAGCTTATCAGTGCTAATGACTGTCACATGTCACCCTATCTATTAATAAAGTTTTATTAATACTATTTATTATCAATTTAAAAAGGTATTAGGTTGCAAGCAACGTAAGGATACCTGATGAATGGTGCCTCTAGGGAAGTAGACCACATCCCCGGGTTCAAGGACTGTGTCAAGTATGGGTTCACCTATTTCATCTTGGCTGAAATTTCCTAAGCAAAAGAACATTACACAAAATCAGTTTCTTGCTTGATATTAATCCTGAGCAGCGAATCATAAACACAAAAACCTCGTGCTTACCACTTGAATATCTTGGCAGTGATTCTTCTTCAGATCTTTATAAAAAGAATTCATTGAAGTAATCAGCATGAGTTTTTCATACAAAATTAGATCATAAATTATTATATATAATGTATTTTGCACTATAGAAATATCAAAATTATTAAAAATAATATACAGCTTCTCATTAATCCCATACACTAAGGTAACTGTCCAATTATTTTCTTAATTGGACAGGTCTTGTTGATATGGGATCAATTAGGCAGCTATATAATTAATAGGTAATGGGATTTCATGCTCCCCAATCAAGAAATAATTAAACTGGAAAAATTCCTCTGACTGTCAAATTGGACTCAGCCTAAGGCCTCATCCAATTTCGTCAGTCCTCGGAATTTTCCTTGTCCAATTATTTCTTAATTGAACAGCATGGAGTCCTATTACATATACTCATTTTATTTTATATTATATTTTTATTTGGCTGATCAAGGGGCAGTTCCAATTGAGTTTCATGGAACCTCCTTTGTTAAGCTGATCATATTAAGATCATGGCTTGTCCTCAAGATGCAGGAAATAGCATTTCTGGAACCCCCAAAATTTTCCACCTATGAAATCCTGAACGGCTACTGTTACCTGGTAATAACTGATTGCCTAATAACAGTTAATTACAAGTTACTTGTAACAAAGTATAGCTGCAAAATACACACCTTGGATTATAAAGCCTCCAGTGCTTTTTGCCTTCAAGTTGAATGATAAATGCTTCAATGTCGTCATAATGTGGAGCAAAGCCTTGTGATCCTGGAGGTGTCAAATATCTTTTGAGGGAATGAAGCAACACTATGTATTAGTATAGGACTGCCAACATTATAGGTTAACATAGAACTGCCGACATCTGTTTCAATCACAGAGCACCAGATTACTGCTTGCTCTCATCGTGGAAGAGCATAAACTTTGCATTCAAGCCTTCTGTACAATCACTGCAAACATATACATACATGTTATCGTAGAATTATAAGTTGAACACCGTAGTGAAAATGGAAACTGACGTTTCGGACGTTAGTCCTTCGTAGGAGTCAATGAGTCATATACATACATATGTATACATGTATAGATCTCATTGATGAACAACATTACAACTGTATGGAAACATTTCCTTGTGCTTACATGTTTGCACCAACAAAACATCCAAAGTATTCCTGTAGCAGCGATGTCAGCTTCCAGACGGACTGACTGAATGACTGAGGATTCAGGAGTCTTACAGAACAGTCATTCTAAATAGCATAAAAAAGCTTCATTAATTACAGCCAAGGCTAAAAGATACAGTTGTGCATATGCATATCAGGTATCAGGGAATCTAGCTCCCACTCCTTTACATTGGCAACCCTTTATAGCATGGTATATAGCATGCAACCCCTTATAGCATGGTATAAAGCATGCAACCCCTTATAGCATGGTATATAGCATGCAACCCCTTATAGCATGGTATAAAGCATGCAACCCCTTATAGCATGGTATATAGCATGCAACCCCTTACCATGGATCAAATATCTACTAAACAATCTAATTATGCCCTCTGATTGAAAGCCCATCACTGGAATAGATTAGCCTGCGTAGTGGCCAAAAGGAAAGGGTTTTGGGGACTGGAGAGAGGAAGGGGAGGGGAACTGGGGAGAGGAAGGAAGGAGAGGGAGGGCCTACAATTAACCCCCTCATTTTTTTCTACCTCCTCTAATTAATATGCAAACTCTCAACCAATCAATTGAAAGAATAAAGCCAAGTTTTTTTATAAGAATCAACCAATACAAATTAACATTCAGATTCTGAACGCTCTTAGGAAACATCAAGGGGATTCATTGCAGGCCCTCCCTCTCATCCATCTCCCCAGTCCCCCTCCCCTTCCCTTCCCATTTGGACTGCTAAGCAGGCTAGAATAGATAAGAAGGAAAAGTGATAATCTTTTACTCCAACGAAGGACTAGAGTTGTTTTTTCATCTTTTCGTGATGTATAATTTACCTTTTTATCATTACTGATAATCTTTTAGTTGTCCAATTTAGAAATATGGTATAATACCTGATAGAAGTCCCATACTACAGGAGCATAGGCTCTGCCTGGGGGGTTATGTGTCTCTCTCTTGCCGTCTTTATATGTCGTTACGTCAAGGTTTACAGAAAACCTAATATTATGCTGTGAAATTGATATAGACATAAAATTACTATTTAGAATAATTATAAGAATGATGATAATGCAAATTATCCTTATACTAAAAGTCCTCTGACCTCCTACTAAAAGTCCTCATTGGGAAAGACAGAGTCGCTGGCACGCATATATGTTCTGAAACATATAATACGATATAGAAAATATTGTGTACCTTTCTTAGTATCTCATCCAATTCTGCTGTACTAAACCAGCCTTCATTATATGTCGGCTGGTGACGTTTGATCAAAAGTGGCTTTCTTTCCCACAATTCACTTGTGTAAGAAAGAAAATATATAGTTAATGACTTGGTATCAATTAATAATTATATAAATAAATATAAAATATTATGCAAACTGTGAATCTTTTCTTTAAAAGACACAAAAATTCCAGCCCATAAACTACATTTTTCAAATCCCTGACCTGTGAAGTCTTAAATGTCCCATATACAAACCAAGCAATAAAATTAAATTAAAAAAATTAATAATATTAATTAATATTAATATTAAGCAATCATAAAATTTGATGATTAATCAAAATCCATAGTAATCTATAACAATCTATTGATTGTTATAGAGGATCAATGAACAATTGATGTGAAAATTTGTGATTATTGATTAAATCCGATGCCAATTGATGGAAAATGGACATTGATTACAATTGGTTATATCTTGTGATTATCAACTGACTGCTTGATACCAATCAACCTAATTATATCGATCGATATCGATTTATCAACTGCATTTCATTGATTCTTCATGTAATAACTGCTGTGTTGGTACCATTTAACAAGAGATTTCTCATTAGCTCATTGCTTGCACCAGGACATTATGTTTGAATGGAAACTGCAGACAAATTTGTTTCCCCCATCCCACCAAGCAGTAGCACCCCTAGTATCCCTATCTGTATACATGTATATGCGTATTTCAAAATATGGTATAATTACCTAAAAAACTTCTTTGGTTTGACAGGACTTATCAACCATTTCATTAACTTTTCAGCCTCTGTCTCAGCTTGCCCTTCTATCATACTAGTGGTACTTCCAATGCTACAAGAACTATAGGTACTAACTGGACGACTCCGAGGAATTGCACTAATTGCGCCATCATTAGTGATCTTCATGTAGCTGGTATTTACTGATTCACTACGGCCTTTTTTCTCGGGTATCGGAGTTTCAGATTCGCTGTCTTCATTCTCTTTTTCAGTGTCTTTATTAGCAGCACTCGAAGCCACGCTTCTTGCACGCTTAGCTTTCTTCTTTCCCGACAAATGAAGACTGCGTCTCAGTTTGTTCGCCTTGGACAAGATACGATGTCCGTGAGACTTGCTCTCTGGTTGCTCTGTAAAGGCATTTTGAGAGCTTTTGCTGAGATTTCCCGCCTTTTTGCTTGATCTTCTTTTACTAGCTGAAGTTATTTTGGGCATGTTTTTAGTAACTACTTCTTCTTGTGTCGACTCTGATTCATCGTCGTTTTTTAAGCCATTTTCAGCATTTTTCGTCGCGTTTTCGCTATAAACATCATACGCAGACCTTCTCTTGTTAGGCAACATCTGCTATACCTTAAGTAGCTTTTATTTACACAAGAAAATCCTTGTGAAAATCAGAATTAACTTTGCGCGCTAGAAAGTTTTGAATAAATTTGATTTACACGTGGAGGAGGTCAGCGGATTTACAAATATTGATTTGGGCTTCCTGTGCGCATACTGGGCTTCCTGTGCGTATATGGTGGTCCCAAAGCGAAAAGTAGTTCTAAAACTGGATTTTCTCTCTTTTTTCTTCGTGAAAGGATTTAAGCAACGAATCATTTGATAAAGAAAAATCATTGTAACCCTTTTTTAATTTTTCTGAGCAGTTGAACCCCGAAATATGTCCAGTTTTAAAAAGTTCTATTGGACTTCCTGTGTTGATCACTGAAGTTAATCACCACAAGATGGTGGACCGAACACCTTAACAATGACATCACCAAATTGAAAAAATTCAGCAATTTCGTGAAGCTCTCAGAATGTCAACGAACGTATATCAGTATGATGGAGGTGATAGGAACTCTGCCAAGCGCATTCACTTTTTTTCAGTTGGCTATATCGTCTTGTTGTTTGCGTGTTTGTTGATCTTAGAGCCATTGGAAGTCATTCCATATTTATTCCAAGATTCCTGGTCGTATTCTATCCACCTTGCATTCTTTCTCTACTGTATGGTGAACACTGGGTGCTACTTCTACGCTGTGGTAATGACTGATGTTTCCTGTGGGAAAGTTGTACCAAGTCCGCGACATGGAGTCAAAACTGGTTCTTTCTTTTGTCAATCTTGTCAGCAAAATTCCCCAGCCAGAGCACACCACTGTGGGTTGTGTGGATCGTGTATAGAAAGACGTGATCATCACTGTTACTTTATAGCAAACTGCATAGGACAAGCTAATCTAAGATATTTTATTACAGTTAACATCTGGGCCGGTATAATAGCAATCTACTCTGTATCCATCAACCTTATCTATCTTAATCACCACATTATACCCTTGTCACCAATCACAGTAGAAGGAATTCTACAACTTGTCCCTGTTGTTACAATTTACAAGTATTGTGTAGGCAGCATAGCATTGTTCCATTTGATCGTTGTCATAGTAACCTGGATGATGTTTGTTCAAATTCTTGTCAGTTTTACATGTAGTGGTTTCCAAGCACGGCTACTAGTCACAGGACAAACTACATATGAGTTCAGCCATCATCTAGTTAGCATATGACCAAGGATGGCGTAATAATTATGAAGACACCTGCGGAAAGTACTGGTATATTTTATGGTTGTTCCCAGCATGGCCTAGAAAGTCCAGAAAGGTTGACGGCTCAGAGGAAAATGGTTATTATTATTCTGGAAAGGAAGAGGAATACCCCAGGAAAGTTATTTGACTGACAGTAGACACAATAGACCCTTTCCCCTTGATATATTAGGTTCTCATACATATATATCAGGCTGTGCATGATTGACTTTGCATAAGGAAGGCACTTGAATATAGAAATACGATAAATTTCAGAAACTGTATCATTCTCTAGAGTATCTTTTTTTTGTATCTTACTCTCAAAAAAATTGACAGGTCAGCTGAAATTGGAAAACATTACACCCAAAGTCAAAATGTCTTTTGCGGTTATATTTACCTGAAAACATATCTTGACCATGTAATGAGGGCCAAAGGTTTTTTTAGGCACTGGTGTTTACGTGATACCCTTGTTAAACAAATTCAATTTATTTATTTAATTGAAAAAAAAGTGAGTGTAACGATGGCCAAATAACCTAACACAAGATTTTGTTTTTTATTCAGTAAATATATTACTAACCCTTTTACTTTGCACATTTTTCTTGTAATCAATGTTCAATATATTAATGTCATTCAATAATACTGTTACTACCAAAACAGGTAGGGTAACAATCGCACCCGAAAAAAAGCAGTCACCAAAGAGGATTAATATATATGTATCTTACATTCCTGAGCCAGGGGCAGTTATTACCTTTGAACTTTGAGCTTGCAGTAAGTAACCGTCAAATTTGAATCTTAACATCAAAGTTAAATTGCCGCTCTGGGCTCAGGAATACGTGTATCTTAATCGTCATTGGCGACTGCTTTTTTTCGGGCGTGATTGTCACTCTACCTGTTTTGGTAGTATGTACTTATTCAGTAATTAATTACTATCTCAATAAATTAAAATAGACTGGTTGAAGATGTGTCAAACCCTTCAATACACCATAGACTAGTTTACAAGTATGTACAATTATCAAACCTTAAGATTTTAGATTACAATCGCATACTATTTGTATGCAAAACTCTCAAAATATTTATAACACAAATATATTTAAACAAATAAAAGCAAGGTTCTAATCCAAAAGAATTTACATCTATTTTTTCATTGAGTTAAAGCTAATATGCATTACATACATTGAATATGTAGAGTGATTTGATTTAACTCCTGACACATTGAATGAAAAAGGAAGGGAAAAAATATGAGCATCTTCCAACTTCTGATAGAATAATGTAGTACATTGAAGAGTTAAATGAGATCACTCTATGGCTAGAGACCAATGTGCTAAAATAATCCCAAGCTCCATTGATGCCAATCTATTTCTGTACGTGTACCATATTTTGACACCATCATCATAAGAGATCCAGCAACCTTGATACGATCTAGAAGAAATAAATTAAAACCAGAATTTAATAATTTGTTATAAATTGACTCTGTTGGTAGTAATTGCCTCAGCAATTGACCCTGTTGGTAGTAGGTATTCTGAATGTCAACTTTAGCATTGTTGCAAGCATGCTTAATGTCATTTGTATAGAGGTTTTGCACCATCATGTGATGACAGCCACGTTAGATGGCAGGAATGATATAATTATTTTTTATAAGAAAGAATTCAATGCCCAAGAGCAAAGGGATTTTATTGTTCTGCCATCGAACTATAGTCAGCTGCCCAAGCTGTATTGTGAGCGTGGGCAGTTGATGATGCAAAACCTATATTGCGATATTTTATGATGGACAAGACCAAGATGGCTGACTGTCAAGAAACCAGTAGCATCAACATGTAATGCTCACCAAAGCCTTCTCTGCTACACGCCCTTTGCGGCTTTTTAGTCTAGCAATAATTGCAGAAATTGAAACCATAGCCATGTACAGTCCATTTACACTCCTAAAAAAACATTTTGAATACATGTAAGCAAAGAATACAGTTAGAAATGGGACCATCATTTCTTCTGGTATCTGTCTGTCATAAAGTGTGGTGAATATTTACACAATGCTATCAAAATCCTCACATGATTTTGACAAATGCCATGCAATGTGCTTCTGTCCAGCACAATACATGTATCTGGTTATAAACTGGTTTTAGTCGTATATATGAAGAAATATTCTACATCAGCAGAGTCTGATCCCCCTCCATACCTAGAGAAGGAGAGAGAGGGAGTACTGTCACAACGTATGACTGAATTCTCCGCCTCTTCTAGCTTCTCGCCTTCCAATAGGCATGGTGGGTAATCCCAAAGAGAGGAGAAGTTTCGTCTTTGTTTGTTGCTACATACCTACTACATCTTTGGTTCTTAGGGTCATTGCCTTCACTAGTAGCTGCCTTCAGTTGTGTCCACCATCTTTTAATCATCTCTCGTACCATATTTAATGCTACAACAATATAACTAGAAGACACCATAAAAAAATAAGTTACAATTAACACTCCTAACTATATTCCTTAAGAAATGGGGGGATCACTATCATTGATGGACATGGCAGAACTTACTCTTCAAATTTTGAAGCTAACAGTCTTTCCAGTGCTGGTAACATCTCAAGACAAGCACCCATTGATAATGCCTGTCCTTCTGGTGCATTTTCTTTTACTCTGGAAAATATTGAGGGTGCAAGCGTAACTTTAGTCTGTGAATAATATCTACTTATTCCTTTCTAGGCCTCCTCCCATGGGTCAAAAAGAGAGGAGGTGTTACCTCCCTATCTTTAGCTGCAGAAACTCATGATCAGCATTGTTATACATTCTAAAATAATATTTTCTCACCTGCTTGTAAGAAGCGGCATAATATCAACTAACAAAGCATCATCTTTCAATCTAGAAATCAAACAATAAATAAAATTTAATGTACTACAACGTGTTAACAGGTATTGATAATGTTTGTTTTTGTGGCCAAAAATCACATTTAAATGTTGATCATCTTTTTCCTACTTACCTCAGAACATACTCCAAAAAGGCATTAGTGTCCTAATTTAAAACAAGAGACATTTAGAATGAATTTTGGCTGTGATTCAAGAGTACTTCAAGCCTATCAGGATAAGTGTTTGTGTGGGTGGGATACCTGTGGTGATAAATTGTTGAAAACACAGGTAACCCATCAACACAGATAGTGAGCCTGGTAAGCCTGTGGTAATAATATAGCAAGTGACTTTTCCTACCTTATGCCATAATGTCTCAGCAGCTCTTAGCCGCAGTAAACGATTGGATAAAACACTCATCATAGCTGGATGACTATTCATTAACTGTTTGAAAAAGATGTTAAGATATTTTATATGAGTGTATGCTCAAATGTGTAAACTTGTTACAACTAATTAGTCGGGGCTCAAAAAAATGGCATGTACATGTTGATCAGTCAGATGTTACCAATCATTATGCTAGGGCAAGTCTAGGTGCTACCAATCATCATTTTAAGTCATTCAACCACATGGCTCAAAGTAATGGCTCTTCAATTATATTGCTTGTCCAGCCAAACACTTCTAAGGCCAGTCCTTGTCCAATCACACACCTCTTAGGCAAGTCCTCTTGACTGGTCACATTGACTGGTAACATGTTGTTCAGTACAACTTTTGTTTTTATAGTTTTTTTATACAACATGACCATTTATCATGTTCAGCCATTGCGCTACTGTTAATTTTAATTAGCTTTGAAATGTATGCAAACGGTAATTACCTCTATTGCTTCATCTTTAGGTTCATTTGAAACACTCTTTTTTCTTAAATCATCTATAAAAGAATGACTCAAATTAAAGAATTATCAACTAACCAAATGTGCCTTAAGTCACAAATAGTGGGTTTGAACCATCATGTGCTGGTGCCTTTGAACTGCTTGTGGTTAGATAGCAGAACAATAGAATCCCTTTGCTCTTGGGAATTGAATTCTCTCTCAAGTAAAAAGATTGTACTGTTCCTGCCATCTAACATGGCTACCTTGGGTATTTCCCTCTCCCCCAATTTAAAATGGTCTGTGCACAGATTCAAGGGCATAAAAAGTGTTAACTAAAGTCTGCTGAGATAGGTGAAACATAAATTTATTAAATGTACCTTCTTCCTTTACATCTGCAGTTTCTTTTTGTTCTAAGCCAGGCTTGATTGGGACTTTCTGAAATACAATTAAATTCAATCAAATCAAATCAAATTGATTTTTTAAATCTAATTTAATGCATCACACTGATGAGCTAGAGCAGGCTCTTCACCAACAAGAGTCAACAGTAAAGATATAACGGTATATGGCATGGATCTGGGACCTTAATATCATCAGGGGTACAAGACCAAAGAGTCAAGAGACTCCTTGCCCTTATTTACTGCTGTGCAAACACACTAGCTACGTTAGAATGTTGTCATGACATTAGATAAAACTGTAATGGGGATGTATGTCTGTTCCTTGGTGGTGGGGGAAAGGTAATGTGTTCTGTAAGGATTGCCTGCTTTAAAAAAAAATCTTCAACAAGTCCACCAAGTTATAGTCGTCCAGCTGCCTATTACCCTAAAGGTGATAATATCATTCAATAACATACCATTGTGTAGTGCTCAAGTATACTCACCTCTTCTGGAATAGGTTGATTTACATCTCTATTCCTTAGTGGTCTTTTAACATTGTCGTCTAAATTCATTCTGAAAAAAAAAAAAAAAGAAAGAAAAATAGGTTCATTAACTGATAGCCTTTGCCATTACTTATTTATACCCACAGATTTTGCATCTTCAACAGTGTTTTCAAGATAGCTAACCTCAAAGGAATCAAATTCTCTATGCCAACAGGTTGTACTTGGTCTATGTGCTTTTTATTACTAATCTGTAAACAGTAGAAAAAATAATACATAACACTAAACCATGTTTCCGTGCAACAATATGTAAAGGAAGTTAATTTTATAGTAAGAAGATAAGGTTTGATTTCTCAAAAAGTAGAAATCGTTTATTACAATGCATATTGTACAACAAAAGCATGCCCAAAATCTAATTTACCACAAAAAACTCAACCACAAGGGCAGCAAAGGTCACTGATTTCCCAAAACATGGGTTTTAGACGAAGATATTAAATAATTTGGTTTATTTTTCAAGTGAATTCATTTGGTTCTAGACATACTTCATAACCATATTCATGAGTCAACTGACGCTACATTTACACTCTCCCTGGAAAACATTTTATTATGTTAATATTCCTCTTTTAAAGAATTATGCGTTTAACATTTAGGAAATAAGCCACGAATAAGACTTGTTTTTGAAATTAAGATATATGAGTAAGACAGAAATACTAGTAAAGAAAGAAATGCTTAAGGTTTGAAGCAAAAAAAGGAAACGCAAAGCTTATATATAAATCCCGCCCGAACACAAAAGATAGAACACTAAATGTGAGGAAATACCTCTCCGTTTTGGTTCGATAAGCCATTTTCTTGAATTGAGTGATTATTCTGCTTGTTTCGGATTTCCTCGGAGGTCCATTTGTATCGAGAAAGAGCCCAATCGTAGTAAAAATGTCCAACGTTGTCAACACTAGCGCTTCTTTTCTTTAGTGAGGCCATTTTGAATTTAAAGAAACCAAACGATCGAACCGCCAAACGGGGAATATATCACCAACAGCCAATCACAGCGCTGTATTCTAATATATGCACATTGCTGTAAAATTAAGGCTTGAACATAAATTATGGATAAATGAATACATTAAAGAAGAAAAACAGACTTTTCAATCTCATTTTCTGAAATTTATTTTTTAATAAATGAGCGACAATTATTTTCAAAATGTAGCAGGATACTACTAAAGCCACGTTGACACTGGCGATTTTTGCGGCGATTTTTGCGGCGATTTTTGCGGCGATAATTGCGGCGATTTATAGGGCAATTTTCGGAAAATATGAAATCTTTTGTCTCATCCTTCAAAAGAGACATTGGTCTAGGAAAATCTTGGCATCCTGAATAAAACTTTACAAGTAAATTCTTTACCATTATTTATTATGGCAAAATCGCAAAAAATAATCGCAGCAAAAATCGCCGCAAAGATCGCTAGTGTAAACGGGGCTTGATATAGTAAAGGATAGCAAAGTAGAAAAAAATTCCCTATCCCTTTTCTGGTTTTAACAAAAAAATTATCCATTGTTAGCTTCACTAGCAAAGAGAAGGAGTACCACACCTCGTGGAGAAGGAGTACCACACCTCGTGGAGAAGAATGACGCACCTCAGGAAGGATGACACAACTCAGGGAGAAGGATGACACACCTCAGGGAAAAGGATGCCACACCTCAGGGAGAAGGATGACACATCTCAGGGAGTAGGATGGCAGACCTCAGGAAAAAGGATGACACACCTAAAGAAGAAGGATGACACACCTCAGGGAAAAGGATGACACACCTCAGGGAGAAGGATGACACATCTCAGGGAGAAGGATGACACACCTCAGGGAGATGGATGGCACACCCCAGAGAGGATGGCACACCTCAGGGAGCGGGATGGCTCACCCCAGAGAGAAGGATAGATGGCACACCCCCAGAGAGAAGGATAGCACACCTCAGGGAGCGGGATGGCAAACCTCAGGGAGCGGGATGAGACACCTCATGGAAGAAGGATGACACACCTAAGGAAGAAGGATGGCAGACCTCAAAGAGAAGGATGGCACACCCCAGAGAGAAGGATGGCACACCCCAGAGAGAAGGATGGCAGACCTCAGAGTTAAGGATGGCACATTTCACGGAGAAGGATAACACACCTCATGGAAGAAGGATGACACACCTAAGGAAGAAGGATGGCAGACCTCAAAGAGAAGGATGGCACACCCCAGAGAGAAGGATGGCAGACCTCAGAGTTAAGGATGGCACATCTCACGGAGAAGGATAACACACCTCATGGAAGAAGGATGACACACCTAAGGAAGAAGCCGATGAAACACCTCAGGGATAAGAATGGCACACGTCAGGGAGAAGCATATTGCCACATCTGCTCAGAGAGAAGGACTATATCTCTATAAGAAATTGGGACCATACCTCCAGACCTAAAGCTGAAGCGCAGTATGGCAGCGCGAAGCATTTACGGCTATGCCGGAGATTTCGGGCCCCGACACCGCTATCCAGTGACTGATCAGGAAGCTCGGCCGCAGCTTAAGGGAGAAGTTAGTCGGCCTCTAGACCATAAGTGATTAACCCCTTGCTATGACCAATAAATGTTCACATTTTCTCTGGCGACTAAAGTCCATGTGGGATGCATTTTAAGAACTAAATTTATTTGACATGCGCATAATAGGTTTAGTATAATTATACTGCAATTAAGATTTAAATGCAGCAGTTTAAAAAAAATACACTCTTAGTCCTCATGATTCGCTAATTTTTGAGTTTTTAAAAGCCATTAAGTCGGTATTCTTTGCACGTCATCTCTATCACTCCAGTCACAGACACCATTATCATCATCAGGGCCACGTACAAGGGATCCAGGTATGAATTTCAATAGCAAAAAACGATTCTCTCATAATACAGGGCCCTTTTCTAGTCAGTATATTTTTATAGTAGCAATTTATTTTCCTATTTTTGGCAAAATAAAATTTAGTTTATCATTCATTTGATCTCAGCCGCCAAACCGTGTGTCACGCCTTTGGCGACAACATGATTAGAGTAGGCGTGAAGCCGTGGCATTTCCGCATCGGTTGCGTTACCGCATCTTGACTAGTTGAACTCAACTCTCAAAACAATAGTCCTCTTTACCTTGATTGAATATTTCCCCATTTAAGAAAACATGTCATTCCCTTGAG
This sequence comes from Actinia equina, assembly GCA_011057435.1. Taxonomy (NCBI): domain Eukaryota; kingdom Metazoa; phylum Cnidaria; class Anthozoa; order Actiniaria; family Actiniidae; genus Actinia; species Actinia equina. The sequence goes on along the minus strand of WHPX01000490.1, from coordinate 69,763 downwards.
TATCATTTCTTTTTAAGAGAATACACATAAATATATAGATACAACTAAACTCATTTTGCAAACATGGTCTCCCCTCAGTTGAATCCCATATTTTGCATCGCAATGTACTTTTTCTGTCGCATAATAAACATTTTATCATGAAAGTCAGTACCGTAATACGCGGGATGTGTATTTTATTTGCCTGATAGTTTACTATCTCTCCTACGCAAAAACCTCAGAACTAAAGCTAAAATCCATCATATTATGTCGCAATCATATTTAGAAAAGCGTTTGCTATAGAAACTTAAGCTAGATAGACCGTCCTTACTGAAGTCAAGATTCAGTTTAGATTATTTTCGTTGGAGCACTATCAATTTCAAAAATAAAACAATGCTCAGTTTTAAGTGTTAATCCACTGTTTGGCAAATCTCCGTTTAGACTAAGTGGTTCTTCTGTGGTGGCGTTGGTCGCTCGGTTGTCGATAAAACAAACAACGCAACTTCATAAATAGTTGATCTTTGTTTTCATCAGACATTGAAACTACCTCAATTGAACTTGTCTAAAAATAATATATATTGTTCTATAAGATAAAAAATCCGTAGCTTGGGCATTGGTGAAAGCGTACTATCTCTACTGCATTTTAGTGACAGAATGTGTCCTAAAACTCTAGTTCACAGCGAGAATTATTCAAAAAGTTTCGTTAGAGTCGACACTGCGCATGTGCGAGTAGGGTGTAGGAGGCGTGGTTGTTAACAGGTGGCTTAGTTTGAGTTTCAGCTGGGTTTAAACTATCAAAAACTCATAACTATCGCTGTCAGTATCCCGTGAATTTGGTATTTATATCTGTAAGATCATTTTAAAAGAAGATCTTGTTTTTTTTTGTTTTTTGTTTTTAACGTTTTCGCGTGTTACAATTATTTGCATTCCAATGTCAAGGTAGTACGTTTTATTCGAGTTTGTTATATTTTTTCATGGTTGTATGAGCATTTTTCTTCAGTATAAATAACGCCAGACTGACTCGAAGTGGTTTGGATTCTGCAAAGCAAGTGGCTTATAAATAGAAAAACTTAGACGAGGATCGATATACTTTCAGCAGGCGTCTGTTAAGCCGAGAGTAAGGTCAAGCGAGACGATCTTCCATGCATATCAATCCGCTATACTCAACTATAGTTGAATTTAAAGTAGACTAGATCGATCGTAATTTGTCTCTCAATACGCACATTAAAGACTTTCTTCTATATTTTCAAAAGGTAAGAAAGATCTATTTTGACACACACTACTTTGAAATTGGAAGTCGTTCGAGAATTTTCAGTTGTATGATTTCCTTCTTCGGTATTTTCTATCGTAACATTTCTTAAAACAAAATATTTCTAATTATGAAATAAGATTGAAACAATACTTGAACTTCACCAAGAACTTTCGTATACGTCTATTTAAGTGGGCTTTCCAGAATTAACTTGATTTTGATTTTAAGTTTGTTTGATATTTTTTCATATTTATTCAAGTATTAATCGTGCCATCAATATATTGTTATCCAAATATTATATTGATCAATTGTAGATGAGACTCTAACGACCAATTAACTCCCGAGGCGAGTGATTATATTTCTATACCAAAATGTATAGAATTATTGAAAAATCGACGTCTCTACTCAGTATTTTTGGGAAAACAATATTTTTTTTCCCATTGTCATAATAATTCGATGATAAGTTTTTTTTTTAAGTTTGTAAAACGTTTTGAACTTAACTTTTTCGTCAAGTTTAAAACTACTTAGTATATATTTCTGAACAATACTCTCGAACATGGCATTTACGCTGAAGATGACAAGTTCAAAAGTTTCAACAACTTTTTTCTTTTGTCTGTATACATACATTTATTTATATTCATTGTTGGAAAACATTATATAAGTCTTGGAATTAATTTCAACTTAGAAGTAATTTTGTTTCCCTTCGGATTTCAGTCACGCATCAAATCAAAAAGCTGTAACGCCACAAAGCAACGCGTGACGTGATGAACAGTAAAGACCGAGGTAGGCCTGGGAAGTACGAGCAGCTTCGCCTTGATTGTCTTCGCGAAGGAAAGTTATACGAAGACCGAGACTTTCCGGCTAATAATCGATCATTATACTCAAAGAATCCTCCAAAGGTCAATATAGTATGGAAAAGACCAGGGGTAGGTAAACTGTCTGTCTGTCTGTCTGTACGTCTGTACGTCTGTACGTCTGTCTCAGTGTCTGTCTGTCTGTCTGTCTTCATCCTCATTGATCGCTTATATATTACGTAAATCATTTACCTTTCAAAAGGAAATATGTCAGAATCCAAAGTTCTTTTCTGATGGTGTGGATCGACATGACATTGCTCAAGGAAGCCTCCAAAACTGTTGGTTCGTCTCTGCTCTATCAACCTTATCTCAGTACAAATCCCTCCTTTATCGAGTCTGCCCTCCGCACCAGACTTTCCGCAAAGACCACTACTGCGGCTTGTTCGTCTTTCGGTTCTGGAGATTCGGAGAATGGATCGAGGTGACAGTGGACGACAGACTTCCAACTTACAATGGGCGTCTTTATTTCGCCAATTCTACCGATCCCAATGAGTTCTGGTGCAGCTTAGTGGAAAAAGCTTACTGCAAGTAAAAAAGATAGAGTATAAACAATTTCACACTTACATAAGTTGCCTATAGATGTATTTATCGCTATATGTGCGGAATGATCTCGCAATGGATTAGGTCTTATATATTTCAAATAGAATATGATAATTATTATAACTTTTATCATTTACGAGGTTACACGGCACGTACGAGTCCCTTGCTTATGGTCTTCAGAGCGAAGCGCTACAAGACTTCACAGGCGGGCTTGTCGAGTATATCAAGCTTTCAAATCCACCAGAAAATTTGTTCGAGTTTTTGAGCAAATCAGTTCAACGACATTCTTTGCTGGGAGCCAGCATAGCGGTGAGTGAAGCTTTCACAAATCGACTTATTAAATTGACATTAAAGTGATACCAATATGAACTGCAGAACATAAAGACAATGGAATCTTCGTTATATCGTTCCCAGCGCCTATTCGTAAAGTTGGAAAAGAGAGTGTGAGAGTGAGACTAGTTTTCAAGAGGTGTTTTCATGTCGATTTTGTTTTGTTTTGTTCATCTACAGCCGAAATCTGGTGTCAATATTCTCCATCAACCAAACGGATTGATAACAGGACATGCTTATTCTATAACTGGTATTAGAAAGGTAGGGTTGGTTTTGGAAAAGAAATAAACGTACTAACAGTGGGCATCACCCACAATGTAGTTTTGCACATAATATATATATATATATTTATATATATATATCGAAAAGTCAAAATGTTCGAAAGTTGTGAAAAATGTTTTTCTTTCGTAGGTTGAACCACAAAGCTTTCCTGAGCGTTCCGTTATACATCTGATTCGACTTAGAAATCCGTGGGGAAACGATGCCGAGTGGAAGGGTGCTTGGAGTGACGGGTAATGTAACCACGTGCATTTGCGCAAAATTGACAGTCACGTGCGCATCACGTGGGCATCACAAGCGCGATATTTTTAATCACGTGCGCAGAACATCCAATTTTGTGTGCGCATCACGTGCACGGTACTTGCAATTTCGCACGCACCTACCTACGTTATAATCTACTCCTTTCACGTTTGCGCTTAATGTTTATCTGTGACTTGCGCATCGCATGAATCGTAGTACGTATTTGTCCAATGATGAATTCTAAAACCTAATTCTTATTAGATCTTCGCAGTGGAAAATGCTTTCAGCTCGTCAAAAACTACAATTGGATTTGACTTTTGAAGACGATGGGGAATTTTGGTATGTAGATCAAAGCACATAATTTTGATTGAACGCGTTTGAAATTTTGCTCTAGGACGAGGACGATGATGGTGGTGATGATAAAGTTGAATGACCATTATTATATTGTGGTTGTGTGGCGATGGTGATGATGATGATGATAATGACGATGATGTTGTTGTCGTGTGATGATGACGATGATAATGATGATGATGTTGTTGTGTGATGATGATAATGATTATGATTATAATGATGATGATAATGATGATGATGTTGAATATATGCTTGGTTTCAGGATGAATCTTAAAGACTTTCTTCGCACTTTCTCCTTAATTGAAATATGCATGCTCACCCCAGACAGTGCGACAGACGAACACAAGACGAAATGGGAGCTGAGAATAGAAACGGGACGATGGCAGCCAGGAGTCAACGCTGGAGGGTGTCGGAACTTCATAACATACTTTGATAGAAACCCACAAATAAAGTAAGTGGGTTCTTAAGAAACTGTACCTTGTTCAAGATTTTGTTTTCATCCAATCATGTTCAAATTTGCAAGAGTTAATAAAGTTGAGATGCTTGTTCAAATGACATAAGATTTTTCTAATAACATTAAAATTCAAAATTCGCCCCAGTCTCTTACCCTGAATCAAAAATGGCTAATTCAAAGTACATTTTAGACTCTTCCACGATCTCTCGCTCGTCCGTTCCGTCTCAACGCTTAGCGACTGTAACGGTACAATGACCGAAAGGACTTATCGGTCATTGTACCGTTACAGTCGCTAAGCGTGGAGACGGAACGGACGAGCGAGAGACTGTGGAAGAGTCTAAGTACATTTTAGAGACTTGGTGAGATATTTTTAAGGGTAAAACTGGAGGAACCAGACGATGATTGCGAGGGGAACGGTTGCTCAATGGTGATCGCTTTGATGAGGAAAGATAACAGAAGACTTCAGAGGGAGGTCCCTATTGGTTTTGCTGTATATAAGGTAAATATTATACACGACACGCAAGCATAGTGCGTATTTGTTTGCTTTTTTGTTTTGTTTTGTTTTGCACCGTTTATCGAAATTTCCTTGCAGTTCTTTAATTTTGTCCAATGAAATATTTCCGCTTGCGCACTCGCACAAGGGGTATACATATATTTTGTAAGCCTTAAAAATGTTGGCGCCAAACGTTTGTACATTTTTGTGATATTTATCCCTAGACCTATCTGATATACAAACTCTCCACCCAGTAAAGCAAATATAATTCTGTTACTACCTGTTTACTAGCAATAGATAGATAGATAGAGGCTGGAGCGCGAAAGAATATAAAAAAGTCAAACGCGCTTTTAAAACATTTGGATTTTGTTAGAAACAGCTAATGAAATCTATTCCTTAATCGACTGTACTTCAGGTCCCTAGCAGCCTTGGCAAACATCAAAGACTTGAACAAAAGTTTTTCGAATACAACCATGCAGTTGCTAAAACAAACATGTTTACGAAAGAGCGAGAGATAATGCTACGTTGCTGGCTGGACCGAGGAGAATACATCATTGTCCCGTCGACTTACGAACCAAACCAACAAGCGGATTTTCTGCTTCGTATATTCGCAGAGAAATGCCACGATATCAAGTAAGAAAAAATACTGCGCATGCTCTAACACGGTGACCACTGACTATTTCACATTCCCAGCGCTACGCATTCATTTTTACGTATGTTTGTAAATCCACCGTGTCTTCCTACTATAAGTCTATCATAATCCCCGATTTCCTGGTACGTCCATGTTCAAATACGTCCAATCTCAGAAACTAACCAAATATTCATATATGATTTTTTAATGAATCAGAGAGGTTGATCAAAGAACAGAGCTGATTGGTTCAACTAGAGTAAGTAGCGGCCCATTCCTGCATCTACAGATTTTATCTTATCTCCATAAGGCCTCTCGGTATAACAGGTTATATATTTAAGTACTGTATATAATAGTGATGGAGCTAGCCTAGTGTAACTGATAAAGTTATTCAAAAGATAAAACCTCCTCTACCTTGTAGTTTTGAACCGAAAGAATAAACACTGCACGGTCACGCAAGGTTAATTTCACCGTGACTCCATTACAAAGTCACACGTAACTGTTACATCTGCCTTTCATATCGATCTTTTTACACGATTTCAGGAAATGTTTTTCCCTTTCTGCGATCTGTGCACATAGTAACATTCATAAATGTTTTTATTTTTCAGCCAAAACTTTCCAATTTCGACCGAACAAAATTCGAACAAACGTACCGGAAGTTCTTCTTGGACATCGCTGGTGAAGTGAGTACAACGCCCGCCCACAGGGCCTTGTCTTTCTTACTGCCCATGCGCCATTTCCTCGAGAATGCGCTGTAAGGATACTGGGGCTCTACGGCCATTACACGCATGCGTACAACCCACCTTTTTTTCGGGTATTTTAACTCGTTTGTCCTTTGTTATATTCGTTCGCGTATTTTAGGAAGCAGTTGTCGATCAGTATGACTTACAGCTTGTCCTCAATCAATCATTCAGTAATGGTAAGTCTAGTTATCACTAAGCATCGGTTGAATCAAGGTCGATCTGCCCGTAGTAAATTCCTCTAACTACTTGTTTTTTCAGACAGCTCTTTTTCGATGTTCAGTCTAGAGACCTGCAGGTTAGTAACTTAAAACGTATAACGCCGAAGGGACCGGCCTACTTCATGTTGCTGAAGACTTTTGATATATTTACTTCTATCAGTACGAAATCCATAATAGAATGGCAAGTCAAATTTCGCATGGCTGTGATGGTTGTTAGCTTTTCGTGAAGTGCTTTTCCGCACACACTAACACACTACGACTATATCTAATTCACTATTATTACACATTAACGCTAACAAACATTTTCCACTATTTTTATTCTTAACAGGAGTATGATAACATTGTTTGACGTATCCTTTGAATCAATAAAAAAAAGTTGCTAAAACAAAATGAAAGGGTTAGGGGAATCAAGAGTGGCCGTAAGTGCATTAGCCGCTCTAACTAGCCCCCTTGGGTTTCGGGTTCGGTCCCTCATGTGAGTAATACGTAGAACATAATATATAAAAATGTTTGTACCCAAGCTAGACCAGAATGCATGCTCCTGGTATATGTGTTCTAATATAAAGTGTAGCTTATTTTTCATAACTATGATGACAGTATAACAAAAATGGTGTTTTGGAGTATGAAGAATTCGTTGAGCTCTGGATGTTGATCAAAACTTGGAAGGCAAGTCAAACCCAAAAACCTCTTTACCTTGAGGGTAATTTTCATTCCCCCAGTTCAGACCACGTGTCATTCTCGTGGAGAATAATTCTTCGTTTGAGTTGTATCCATATTTATGTGCCATAATTTGCGCAACTGTTAAACAAAAACATGATACTCAAGGGAATGACACGTGGTCTAATACGCGCATGTAGGGTAAAGAGGTTTATTTGCTGCATGATACATGCCTTTTTAAATTGAGCTGATACGATGTTTCGCTTCGCCTATACACCATTTTGTTGTTTGTTTTTAGCGGCATTTCCAGTACTATGACAAAGATAACATTGGCGAGATAGGCGCGTACGAGTTACGTGACGCTCTCAAAGGACTAAGTAAGTAAGAAGAAAAATATATAAATACCCGGTGTTTCTCTTCGACTTTCTTTTCCATCCACTTGGAATCGTGTGAAGTGAATCCTCGACAGCCATGAAGTCTTGATAAAGCGCGCCAATCCGCGACCGAGATGTGACTTTCTCTCTTATTCCCGGACAGATTTCAAGCTTAGTAATCGTTCACTGGAGACCATTGTACTGAGGTTCCACAGTAAGCGTGGCGTCATCAGTTTCGACATGTTTGTACAGATTAATGTCAGGCTTGTTTTGATGTTCGGTGAGTCTATTAATGATCTCTCTTAAGCTCATGTAATCGGTGCAACGGCATGCTAATCGCGTACTTTATTTTCAAGAGAATGAGACGTGGTCTGGAATGGGAAAATATTTCTCCCGACTAATTTATTGAGGTCTATTCTTCGTCATAAGAACCCAAAATGCTATAAAATTCTAATTATCCAGTTTTCATACATTTTCATTACAGAAAGTTTTCTCAGAAGATCGCGAGCCTCGCGGACTGGCAAAGTCGTTTTTAGCATGGATGACGTAAGTATGTCACGTGGGTGTCCTTATCCATATCATTCTTTCATGGTAGGTTTCACTTGATATCGTTTCTTGACGTCATCAGCTGAATCACAAGTTTTCAATACAATCCTTTCTAGCTGACAACACATGGTGGTCAGTGTTTGACCACCATTTAGAACAGACTCTTTGCATTGATTACCTAAAGGAATTGTTCTGGGGGACAAAACAGTAGGTCGTCTTTTCTTATACAAAAAATAATCCATTGTTTTGTCCCAAGAACAATGGCTCTTGGGACTCAGTTCAAGGGATCTATAATGCGATTCAAAGACTTTTAACAGCTGATTGAAACCCAGCGATCATATTTCACTGCTTGATTGCCTAGCTAGCGAATATTGAATTTTAGTTATGTTAATCATTATGCTACTAAAATTTCACAAATACTGAGACGCAAAGCCTTCCGTAGTTTAATGTGTCAATCAAGTTTTGATTGGCATTTACACAGGAATAGTTTCAATGTAGACATACCCTTCTTTCATTAAATACTTTTTTCTTCTTTCGATTTTCTTTTATTTTTAGTTCATTATGGCAACTCTCTGCATTTGAAGACATGTCACTACCCAGCCTGGGACAGGAGCAAATTTAATACAACCAATCAGTAAACTCTGGCTTCGAACATCTATGTTGTTTGTTGTAGACTAAGTGTTATCCCACACATTGAAGATACAGCCAATCAAAATGCACGATAGTCTAGTTGTTTTGGAATAGCTGTATCTGTCTTGCTTACACGTTAAAGTCACATGACCCATGGAATTCAGTATGGCCATGGAACCTAAATATCATCATATGCTGACCGTCAGCAATGCAGGCCACGAGTTGATCACGATCATCAATTTTTCACGATTACTCATCACAGAAAATAAAACCCTTGGTCACGACTCATGCAAAACCCGCTTACCGCGACGAAAAAAACCCATTTATTTTCTCACTCAAACTCTTCCAGATAATTCTTTTAGAAAACGTGCTGAAATTCACGCATGCGCAAACGTTTTGTTCCAATGATCCGAAATAACACGCGATTAAAAGCATTTTTGGGAAGTTTTAGAGCGTTGTGGCATGTATTAACAAGAGACCATGGTCTTTTTTTATCATCCAAAATAACACAAATAACGTTGAATAACGTTGTGGCATGTATCTTAAAATAATTAAAGTGTAAATAAAAATATGAAGATTGAAAATATTCAATATCGCCTGAAGCAAGAAATGCATCAACGCCATCATCTGAGGTTGTTCTCTTGCACCCCCCACAATCATTGTTTTGCCAAAATACGCTAATACAATTTTAAAAATAATTTATTAATTAAAAAGACATTAATTGCTAACTGATTGTAACTAGATAAAATGCTGGGAATGTAAGACGAACAATAATAAAATATAAAAACCACACGCTAAAGTGTGAGTTTGTGGTTCCAAACTATCGCATGCTAACACTGGTTGACCTTTGGAAATAAAGTATTTGTATAAATAGTCTCGAAATTTTCTTTTTCAAAATCTGTTGTTAAAAGATACCGCTCTCAAACACAGATTGAACGAAAAAGAATATAATTCATTTAAATAAACAATGTTTGTTTTCCGGCAATCGAATTATTCTTGACACATATTTAATATCAAAATAGAGTAACCAATATCAGTGTAGAGAGTCCTGATATTGACTGAGGATATTCTTAAGATGAACTAGCTGTTATAATAATCTTTCTTTGTAGGAAGTTTGTAGGTTTGAAATTATATTGATTTTAAAGTGTCTAAACCACCTCTATTAATATTTTCAGTATTGAATCTACATGAAGTGGATATTTGAGTGATGCATCTTGGAATTATAGGAATTTGAGTTTGCTTCTCATCGCTTTTAAATTGCAACACTAATTACTATGAGAAATAAAAATTGCTAGTAGTTTTCTATAAACCATGAGTAAGACAATGATGTTATATACAGAACATCATTTGCTGCCCTAATAACATCACGATTATTAGCATATTGGACATATAAACTTTGATATCTTCAAGATGTATCACTTGAATCATATGAAATTCTTTTACCATTCAAATACTCGCTTTATGTAGAATCAATACTGAAAATATTGAATTAGGTGGTATAGGCACTTTAAAGTTCATAGAAGTTGTAAGAATTTAATCAAAGTTAAGATTTAGAGCGAATATCAAAGAATTAAGGAATTAGTAAATAGCAAAATAGATCAAAAGAACAAAGCAAGAATGTTGTTGAATAATCTTTTGAGTAAAGGTATCAGTTTATTTTGTCTTTTATAAAACAGCTATTTCCTTCCTTGTGGATGTTTTTTTGCATTGTAATTATTGATTTTAGCAGTCAAGCTTCAGAGAATACACCAAGACTTTCTATTGAACAGACATTCTGTGGCTGAATTGATTGGAATCAGTCGACAGTGAACAGGCGAATGCTATGGTACCGTTTTAATGAGCCAGCTCTGAAAACGCTGAAAATGGCTTGGACATTCCTTCTTTTGGTCCTGATGTTGTCATCGTGTTCAACAGGTAACATCCGACATAAGGATTCAATTTTTTTAGATATTAATAATAATAAAAATAATATTTAAACAAATTATTATCAAAAAATTGTTTTTAGCATACCTTACAATTTATAGTTTTGAGAATTTTTTTAGTTATTTAACTCTTATTTAACTCCTATATTTTTCCCATTTGTCTAGTTAAATCTGTATTTTACATAGCTTTATTAAAAATTGTAACACAACACTGTTTGACCACCTACCAAATTCAATACGAATATTTTTCTCTAATTATATCTAAGGGAAGGTATGTTTTTATTGAGGAGGGTTATCAGTAGAAATATTTAACTCTCTTAGGGTGTCAAAACTGTTTCTTCTTTGATTTGTAATAGGAAAGTCATTAATTTCCTACTTAGTACAAGGGGAAAGGCTACAACCCTTTTTAAAAAGTTCTGCGAATACCCAGCCATCCGACAATAAAAATGAGTTCAATATAAACGATATATATATAAAATAATACGTAGTTCTTTTGAATTAAGACCTCCCGGGGGATAGCTTACATGCAGACAATGCACGTCAAAGATTTGAAGTTATATTTCAAAGCCGACAATGAGGACTGGATGGGATTTCAAGTCTAAGCAATTAGCGAAGCTGGAACTACTTGCAAGGGCTTGAAATCCCGTCCGATATTAGAAGCTTTGAAATATTACTACATCTATACCTGTTTTATGAGCCTTTCTCAAATATTCCACAAATAATTAGTGGCCGCGGTTAAAAATTGAAACTAAATGTCTATAAAATTGCATATTTTATCTTTTCACGTTTAAGATACTTTAAAAGTTTCGTTCAGATGATATCTCAGTATCGCAAGGAATGTGAAAGGGACTATAGGGCATATGCATGTTACGTCATTGCCGCCATCTTGGTTGACGATAACAAAGCATTCCTTATTAACTTCTCTTGTTAGATCAACCAACATGGTGGTTGTTTCTTTGTTATTCATATCTCAAGGGATTTTGAGTCACATGGTTGCACACACTCTATAGAGCAGGTGCATGTTATGTCATAGTCGCCATCTTGACTGACGATAGCAGAGCATTCCTTATTAACTTCTCTTGTTAGATCAACCAACATGGTGGTTGTTTCATAGTTATTCATATCTCAAGGGATTTTGAGTCACATGGTTGCACACACTCTATAGAGCAGGTGCATGTTATGTCATAGTTGCCATCTTGACTGACGATAACAGAGCATTCCTTATTAACTTCTCTTGTTAGATCAACCAACATGGTGGTTGTTTCATAGTTATTCATATCTCAAAGGATTTTGAATCACATGGTTGCACAAACTCTTTTAGAATGTCTTGCTTTGAGTACATGACGTCATTGATCATGAAGTGATTATTTAACATTTGAATATTATGTATTAACAGTTTTCGACCAAGCAGCACTTTGAGTAAAAGAATCTATAGACATGAATAACAATAATAAAAACGCTTACTGCAAAATAAAGTGATAGGGTCACTGGATTTGGAAGGCACGTTTACTAACACATATTATCATTAGAAAGCTGGCACAAGGCTACAAGAGTTAGTGACGAACTCTTTAAAAAACCTGTCTTGTTTTATGAGTAAGATAAATAAAAAAAATAAAATTAAAAAGATTAATTAAAAAATTAATTAAAATAATTAATTAAAATAATTAATTAAAATAATTAATTAAAATAATTAATTAAAATAATTAATTCAGAGTTAATTTATCAAACTACATTTTTGTTTCACTTTGCTTCAAAAACATTTGGAAATTATTATTCTTTGCATTGCATTAAATGCAATATATATCCATTTTTTCAGCAATTACAAGCACAACTACTATGATCACACCATCATCCACCACTATTATAAACACGGTAGACTCCACATCTACTACGATCGCGCTCATGGCGTCACCCACCAATTCTACGATCCAAGTGAACTCCACATCTACTTCGACCGCGGCGTCACCCACCAATTCTACGATCCATGTGAACTCCACATCTACCGCGTTCGCGATTGACTTCACAACTACTACAACCGCAGTGGACTGCACCACTACAACGATCACGGCGTCACCCGCCTCTTTAACCTCAACAGTAAACTTCACATCTAATACGATCACTGCATCAACTAATATTGATACCACGTCGGTGGAATGCACAACTTCTACGATCGCTTTTGACTGCACAACTAAAACAATCGCGGCCTCACCCACCTATTCTACGATCCAGATAAACTCCACATCTACTCCGATCGCGGCGTCACCCGCCTCTTTTACTTCGGCGGTAAACTTCACATCTAATACGATCACTGCATCAACTAATATTGATACCACGTCGGTGGAATGCACAACTTCTACGATCGCGTTGGACTGCAAAACTAAAACAATTGTGGCATCACCAACCTATTCTACGATCCAGGTGAACTCCACATCTACTCCGATTGCGGCGTCACCCACCAATTCTACGATCCCGTTGTACTCCGCATATACTCCGATCGCGTCATCACCTACAATTTCTACGATCCCGCTGGACACCACATCTATTTCCATCCCAGCGTCACCCACCAGTTCTACCATCCCTTTGAACTCTGCATCTACTACGATGGCGGCGTCACTCACCAATTCTACGATCCAGGTGAACTCCACATCTACTCCGATCGCGGCGTCATCCACCAATTCTACGATCCAGGTGAACTCCACATCTACTCCGATCGCGGCGTCATCCACCAATTCTACGATCCAGGTGGACTCCACATCTATTCCGATCCTGGAGTCACCAACCTATTCTATTACCCAGGTGAACTTCACATCTACTCCAATCGTGTCGTCACCCACCAATTCTACGATCCAGGTGGACTCCACATCTATTCCGATCCTGGAGTCACCAACCTATTCTATTACCCAGGTGAACTTCACATCTACTCCAATCGTGTCGTCACCCACCAATTCTACGATCCAGGTGAACTCCACATCTACTCCGATCGCGGCGTCATCCACCAATTCTACGATTCAGGTGGACTCCACATCTACTCCGATTGCGGCGTCATCCACCAATTCTACGATCCAGGTGGACTCCACATCTACTCCGATCGTGGCGTCACCAATCTATTCTATTACCCAGGTGAACTTCACATCTACTCCGATCGTGGCGTCACCAATCTATTCTATTACCCAGGTGAACTTCACATCTACTCCGATTGCGGCGTCATCCACCAATTCTACGATCCAGGTGGACTCCACATCTACTCCGATCGTGGCGTCACCAATCTATTCTATTACCCAGGTGAACTTCACATCTACTCCGATCGTGGCGTCACCAATCTATTCTATTACCCAGGTGAACTTCACATCTACTCCGATCGCGGCGTCACCCACCAATTCTACGATCCAGGTGAACTCCACATCTACTCCGATCGCGGCGTCACCCACCAATTCTACGATCCAGGTGGACTCCACATCTACTCCGATCGTGGCGTCACCAATCTATTCTATTACCCAGGTGAACTTCACATCTACTCCGATCGTGGCGTCACCAATCTATTCTATTACCCAGGTGAACTTCACATCTACTCCGATCGTGGCGTCACCAAACTATTCTATTACCCAGGTGGACTCCACATCTACTCCGATTGCGGCGTCATCCACCAATTCTACGATCCAGGTGAACTCCACATCTACTCCGATCGCGGCGTCACCCACCAATTCTACGATCCAGGTGGACTCCACATCTACTCCGATCGCGGCGTCATCCACCAATTCTACGATCCAGGTGAACTCCACATCTACTCCGATCGTGGCGTCACCAATCTATTCTATTACCCAGGTGAACTTCACATCTACTCCGATCGTGGCGTCACCAAACTATTCTATTACCCAGGTGAACTTCACATCTACTCCGATCGTGGCGTCACCAATCTATTCTATTACCCAGGTGAACTTCACATCTACTCCGATCGTGGCGTCACCAATCTATTCTATTACCCAGGTGAACTCCACATCTACTCCGATCGCGGCGTCATCCACCAATTCTACGATCCAGGTGGACTCCACATCTATTCCGATCCTGGAGTCACCAACCAATTCTATTACCCAGGTGAACTTCACATCTACTCCAATCGTGTCGTCACCCACCAATTCTACGATCCAGGTGAACTCCACATCTACTCCGATCGCGGCGTCACCCACCAATTCTACGATTCAGGTGGACTCCACATCTACTCCGATTGCGGCGTCATCCACCAATTCTACGATCCAGGTGGACTCCACATCTACTCCGATTGCGGCGTCATCCACCAATTCTACGATCCAGGTGAACTCCACATCTACTCCGATCGCGGCGTCACCCACCAATTCTACGATCCAGGTGGACTCCACATCTACTCCGATCGCGGCGTCATCCACCAATTCTACGATCCAGGTGAACTCCACATCTACTCCGATCGCGGCGTCATCCACCAATTCTACGATCCAGGTGGACTCCACATCTATTCCGATCCTGGAGTCACCAACCAATTCTATTACCCAGGTGAACTTCACATCTACTCCAATCGTGTCGTCACCCACCAATTCTACGATCCAGGTGAACTCCACATCTACTCCGATCGCGGCGTCACCCACCAATTCTACGATTCAGGTGGACTCCACATCTACTCCGATTGCGGCGTCATCCACCAATTCTACGATCCAGGTGGACTCCACATCTACTCCGATTGCGGCGTCATCCACCAATTCTACGATCCAGGTGAACTCCACATCTACTCCGATCGCGGCGTCACCCACCAATTCTACGATCCAGGTGGACTCCACATCTACTCCGATCGTGGCGTCACCAATCTATTCTATTACCCAGGTGAACTTCACATCTACTCCGATCGTGGCGTCACCAATCTATTCTATTACCCAGGTGAACTTCACATCTACTCCGATCGTGGCGTCACCAATCTATTCTATTACCCAGGTGAACTCCACATCTACTCCGATCGCGGCGTCACCCACCAATTCTACGATCCAGGTGAACTCCACATCTACTCCGATCGCGGCGTCATCCACCAATTCTACGATCCAGGTGGACTCCACATCTACTCCGATCGCGGCGTCATCCACCAATTCTACGATCCAGGTGAACTCCACATCTACTCCGATGGCGGCGTCACCCACCAATTCTACGATCCAGGTGAACTCCACATCTACTCCGATCGCGGCGTCATCCACCAATTCTACGATCCAGGTGAACTCCACATCTACTCCGATCGCGGCGTCACCCACCAATTCTACGATCCCGCTGGACACCACATCTATTTCCATCCCAGCGTCACCCACCAGTTCTACCATCCCTTTGAACTCTGCATCTACTACGATGGCGGCGTCACCCACCATTTCTATGACTCCGGTGGACTCTGCATCTACTACGATGGCGGCGTCACCCACCACTACTACTATCGCGGTGGACTTCACATCTACTACGATCGCGGCGTCACCCACCACTACCACCACCACGGTGGATTTCACATCTTCTACGATCGCGGCGTCACCCACTACTTCTACGATCCCGCTGGACGCTGCATCTACTACGATGGCGGCGTCACCCACCACTACTACTATCGCGGTGGACTTCACATCTACTACGGTGGCGGCGTCACCCACCACTACCACCACCACGGTGGACTTCACATCTTCTACGATCGCGGCGTCACCCACTACTATTTCTACCGTCGTTCCGCTAGCTTCTGCTACGACGACGATGCAACCGACAACAACTAACGGTATGTATGCGTGGAAGGATAATATCAAAACATTTAAAGAAGAGTGGGGGTGAATATAAAATTTCGAATTAAAACACCTTTTTGACTTAATATTAGTTGTTGAATGTCAAAAGTGACTGGCTAAAACAACCATAAAATGGTTATGACTAATTGAAACGGTTGATGAGATGATTAAAACAACCTGAATACTTATCCTATTTGGTTGCTAAAGTAAACAATATCAATATGGTTGTTATTACCACATTTATTTTGGTTAAAACAACTTTCTGTATGCTTCAATTTTTCTTAACATGGATGCAACTAGTTTGTTATATCGCACTGACTCGGGCACTTGACGCATTTCCATTGGTTATAACTAATCCTTATTGGACCGATATTGGTTGTTACAACAAAAAGAAAATTGGTTAGCTGTGGGTAATTAATACTGTAAAAAAACAAAACTCGTCTTAGATATATGACCCAACCATACTTATATCATTTCAACCAGACGATTGCGGATTTATCTACTTATTTCAACTACATATCAATTAAATTTCGGTAAAGAACGGACGCTTTCAACTACGACCAAAACTCGACATGTAGCTAGGTTAAAATGTCTCGCTGTAATGGCTATGACCTTGACAAAATTGCTTTGCGCTATACGATAATAAAACTGCAAAATAATTACTTTTTGTGATTTTAACGTTATCTTTAGCAATTTCGGAAACTGGGAACGAGCCCAATGATTCCTTGAAAGCGCTTATGTACCCATCATATGATTGGAAATATGTTTGGGTATTGTAACCAATATCTTTTGGTATGTTGTTATAACCTCGAGTTTATTAAAGAAGCAATTTGCAAAACCTTAAGGTAATTAATTGTTTATGGTATCCAATATTATTATGGTTAGAATAACCATATTTAATAATCAATGAATACGGCTATTTCAACCATATGCATTAAAAAAACTGGTTCTATCAGTTGCATAAACTCAGGTTAAACAATGTTTTCTCCTGGTTGTTTCAACCAGGCAGTTCAACCAGGCAATGAGGACTGGACGGGATTTCAAGTCTTAGCAATCAGCGAGGCTGGAACTAATTGCAAGGACTTGAAATCCCGTCCAGTCTGATATTGGTAACTTTGAAATGACTTCTCATGCTCATTAATTATTCGACTTGGATTAACTGAAACAAAATTAATTCAGTCCTTGCAATGAATTAATTCTATTCCAGTTACTCCAGACTGAATGCATTCCTTTCACAGAACATTACCGGGTTTCAAGTAACAGCAGTGACCCAAAAATTGATTGGCTGGTTTACTCATGAATTATTAATAAGTATGAGAACAATGCTTATCTTTATTACCTTTGTGTCTTAGCAGCACCGTCAGAAGATCCTATCATGTATCCCTATGGTCAGGAGGCATCAGATACGAAGTATAACTGGCGACAATGGTACTGGAGGTGCCCTCGAGTATATTTTGATTTTGGTGGACTTCCTTTCTTTGGAAGAAAACATTATCATATTCACGTGAGTGTAAAACGTGATCTCAAATTATTGTAAATATAAACAAATTATCTTCTTTAACAATAACTTAATGTAAATATCTAGTTTGACTTTCTCGCCATTATAATAAATATTATTCATGTATGTATTTTGTATATAATGAATATCTAATGCGAATAAACTGTTACGCTGTTAAACGTATAAAACCCTACTGATGTGAGATAACGAGACCAAGAACGGACGCATGACCCCAGAGGTGCGAGGCGAGTGCACTAGTTCTACACCACAATTGATTCCCATAAACATTTTCTTTAAATCCATCCATATTCGGTTATCAGTTTAATATATTTTAGTCTTTTTTAATAATAGATCTGCCCAAATGGTTTGATGTCTTTCGATTCGTCCTGGTACCGAAGGTGGCCGTACAATTTTGGTCAATACTACTGGTTTGATAGGTACGCTATGCTTGCTCCTTACTGGGCTTTAACCGATGTTTATGACTCCTTTGCTAACGACATATCTCAGATGTACTACCACGTATACCAAGAATATGACGGAAATCCATCAACAGATTATATATTGAAGAGGGCAGCAGATGATGTGAACAAGCACACCAGGGACAATCCCTTGCCAACAGAGTTTACTAAGGCCACTTATGTGTTGGTGGTCACGTGGGTTAAGTTACGTCACTGGTATTCAGGGTGGAGGACGGTTATGAAAAACAAGGTGAGTGAATGAGAGAGGGAGAGGATGGATGGATGGATGGATGGATGGATGGATGGATGGATAGTTGGATGGATGGATGGATGGATGGATGGATGGATGGATGGATGGATGGATGGATGGATGGATGGAGGGAGGGATGGAGGGATGGAGGGATGGAGGGATGGAGGGGTGGAGGGATGGAGGGATGGATGGATGGATGGATGGATGGATGAATGGATGGATGGATGGATGGATGGATGGATGGATGGATGGATGGATGGATGGATGGATGGATGGAGAGAGGGAGGGAGGGAGGGAGGGAGGGAGGGAGGGAGATAGAAAGAGGGAAGAAGGAAGAAGGAAGTATAAAAGGATTATAATGAAACTCGAATAGCAATTGAAAAGGTTCTATTGCCTTAATGATGACAACCCCTAACACCTAAAGAAAAAGTCGGAAAAAAAAGAAACCGAAGAGCTTTGAAAGGCATTGACCATAAAGTATATGGCACATCAAAGATCCCTATTGGTTGCCAAGCCAGGCAATTAAAACAACAAACGCGATGAATAATATCTATAATACTGATCTTAGATATTTCATGGCGCATTGCTCTTGATCATTTGGATCTTGTCCGAGACATTTAACATGAATGAGAAGTAATCATAATCAAGTAATCAAGATACCTTGAATCGAATCCACAGTTCAACACATTCCAAGCAGTTCTCATAACAGATGGTGTGTTCTCGTTCGTTCTGTACAACTATCCTCAAAACGGTATCCAGTGGTCTGCTCCTGATGAAACGTAAGAAAATGCTATAAGAATAAGGAAAAGTAGGAATAACTTCATTATTAAATACTCCTTCACAGTTCCCCCTGTGCCATCACACATTATTCACATGTATTTATCACTACGAGTGCACCGTCGACTTCGCTTCGATGGCATGGTTACCTTTCAAGATGGCACAGGGAATTGTGAAGGAGAATATTGTCCCACGATTGGTTGTAGTTCGTTTCCACTGCTAGCTAGTCTTCTTTAGGCGATGAGTATGATTGAATAAGTGTTTTCTCCGATATTTATTCATTTGACATGGTTGTTGTTTGTTAATGTGCGGTGGTAAATGGACAACAGTGTCAAGAAACTTGTCATGCACGCGCTATAGTTGTATTGCAATTTTGGCGCACAAAATTAATTCATTAATCAATCAAAGTAAGGCACATTAATGATTACGATTAGTTATTCAATTAACTAGCGATGGCTTATTGACACGTTTTTTCTTTAGTCGATATTATTATCGATACTGGTATGACAGAGCGCTTCCAGTGGTTGGGATCAACGCGGGAGACATCAATAGAAACTATTACAATCATCCACGGTAAGCTGGTATATTTGTAAATGGGTTTCAAATCAGAGTGAAAATGGGGCTAGTGAAGAAGACCAAACTTGGAATAGAGGTTTTGCACCATTTCAAGCCCTGTTCAAGATTTGTCGTGATGTCCCCCAAAGCAAGTTTTACCTATGTACGGGCAGTACACCCCTTGCAGTACGTCGGAATATTCTCGTGAGATTTCTTTTGTTCTGTTCTCCGTCCAAATTAGTCATTTTCGAGTTCCAAATCACCGCTGTGTTCCTTGATTACAGACTCACTTGCACAGGGTTAGCCTCGTATCAGTGTGCAAATACCAACAGTAAAGTAGAGAATGCACAACTTCAACAATACGTGGAGTCTATTCTTCTGTTCATGAATTTTCATTTAATATACTATCATGCAATTTCGATTTTCAAGCTCTGGCAGAGTCCCCATCGTAGACATTGATCAAATAGAAGGGTTAAATGCCATTAAATCTTTTGGCGACTTGAACTTTCGACAAACCTTTAATGGCATTCGTGGCAGATTGTTTATCCGCCTGGAAGACTCACCAGGAAGGTTAGATGCCATGATTGAATGTTTCAAGTGGTACGCAAAAGATGATTGGGAGTTGAGTTCTCGCGGTTTGCAGCTTCATCTCGACACGCTGGAAGCCTGTCCTTGTACGTATTGGCAGGCTTGGAGAGACAGGAGATTTAGATATGAGTCAGGACGATGGCCAGTCTACTGCTTTCTCTCAAGGTTCCCTTCTGTGTTCGGATGGGGGCAGAAGTGCTGTTACGAGTTCATTAGGACAAGAGGATGGTGGTGGGGATGGTGGTGGTGGTTTCCTCTGTTAGCAAGTGGATTCCCTAATGGCGGCAATGCTCAAAGGTTAGTAAGCACAGTTAGTTCTTTTCGGCGCTACCCATCACGTGGTATATATGATATCGCATTGCGTTTGGTCACCAAGACGTTTTGACATCGTTCTCGGATTTGCGTACGAATGTACTGAATCTTGAACAAATTATTTACTTGGTTTATTTAGTTAATCTCTAAATACAAGCAAAATATCTGTTTTCCAGTTTGATTGAAGCTTTTCTTACTGCTGTTTAAAGAGCTAACTTAAGAGCTCGATCTGAATTTTCTTTTTAAAGTCAGTGAATTTGTATGGGAATCCGAGAACAATGTCCCAACTTTTTGGTCAACATTTATACCACGTGACGGCTAGCGCCGAAAAGATGAATTAGGTAATATAAATGCGGTCTCTTCTCATCTCAGAGGTCCCGTGTTCGATTTATTAGCCTCGTAATCACAAGTGAGTAGAGTTTGTTACGTTCTCTAACATGCAGAACTCCATGGCCAATTTTATTAGTACATTAGCCGTGCCCTTACTTGGTTTATTCATGGCATCAATAAAATTTGAAGGAAGTTTTTGAAGCAAATTAAATCTGAAGGCCTTGTCGTAGCAAATCTTTATAAAAATAAATAAATGAAATAAATAAGATTTAGCAGTGAAATGAAAAATCGGATGTCAGAGAACTCTAAGAAAAGGCTTCGAAGCACAGGAGAGAACCAACTCACACACATGACACCGAGCCCCACGGGACTTGAACCCTTGTCACATTGGTGCACGCGAGAGGCAAGCGCTAATGAATCCACTCATCTTATATTTTTAGGCATCACCAACATTGGGATCGATACAATTGGGTACGGAACGACTATAATGCTTATCAACAATGTTGTGTCTATAGCAACCTGTGTTGGATGTATCAAGAACGACGTCCATCTGACACATGTGCACGTTACGACCCTCCGAGAATGAGTAAGTTAACATAACTAGGTTGATTAGGTTCCGAGATTGAGGAAGAATGGGTTGAGTTGGCATTCCAGCGCATTGTGGGACTGCTTTAGAGGACATATTTAAAAGATGGCCCAGGGGCGGATCCAGAAATTTTAGAAGGGGGTGACTATTACAAAGGTTTTTTACCAGGAATTCAAGGGCGCCTGCTCACTTTGCCCCAGGGAATCCGGAATCCAGAATCCACGAAATGTTAGGCCTTGGAATCCGGAATCCAGTTTATAATGGAATGCGGAATCCACCCTTTTGAAATCCGGAACCCGCTAATTTGAAATTAAAATACACTCAAATGCTATCGCCTCGGCCTAGACTGAACCGATGTAGCCCCTCCCCCACTGTGTAATATCTCCACCAAGAATATCTGTCATCAGATGCTGATTTAATTGACAGACGATTCTACTTATACTGGCAAGTATATCAAATATAATTTTCAGAGAAAGTATCTGAAAATTAACGATATGATATCCGGAATCCGCAATACAAAATTTTTGGAATCCGGAATCTAGACCATTGAAATCGTAATCCAGAGTCTCAGAATCCGGAATCCAGCGCTTGGAATCCGGAATCCACCATAAGTCCGGATTCCCTTACATGGGGTGACACATTCCGCTGACGATATATTCACTTTACATCTCATACCGGTGTAAATCAAGGCATTAATAACATAATTTAAGATTCTTTTACGATTTTTAAACTTACAGCGTGGTTTTGGGGCGATCCTCACTTCGTCACACTGGACAGCAAGAACTACACGTTCAACGGTCTTGGAGAGTACGTCATGCTGGATGCAAAAGATGGTTACTTTCAGTTGCAAGCCCGAACGAGCCTTGTTAAAGGAAATGGCACTGCCACCGTGTTTAGTGGAGCTGTAGCCAGAGAGAATAATTCCACAACTGTTCAAGTTACCTTGCCGTATGATAATGGTAAAATAGATTGAATGATTTCAAGTTTTAATCTATGCTCCCGGTCCTTCATATTATTCTAGGCGCTTTTGTTTTCCCCTTTGGCCATTTTATATAAATTTTCTTTCTTGCAAAGAACAGAGCTTTTACTTTTGAAGCAGAGAGGATTTGTCACGCACGGTATGGAGCGTAAGGTAACAGTTGTTGCGTGACAAGTTGTGCAACTCTGCCACGTATTCTACCGAGCCTTGATTCATCAAAATTGGACGCGCTTGCAAGTTATATAATTACAAAAAGGCACTTCTCTTGACTAAATTAATTTATGCCTACTTAATTCGCTTAACAAAGGATAATTAACCTATGATTCCATTTATTCACTCATTCAAAGAAACAATGGAAGTTCTCATAGATGGAAAACCTTTTGACTTCAAAAGCCTGACCAATGAATCTATTGATCTCAATAACGGATCTGTTACGGTCTCCAAGCCTGAGAAACAATGCTTCGAGATGACTTTCCCTTCAGGAATGTCGGTAACAATATGCGAAAAACAAAACATACTTTCCATCGTCACTGCTGCTCCAGAGTCATTCAAGAACAAGACGAAAGGTCTTCTTGGAACATGGAATGGAAATCCCGAGGATGATTTTACTTTACCTAATGGAACAGTACTCCCACACGATATGAACGGCAGTGATATTCACTATAAGTTTGGATTGTCATGTAAGTTTTGTATAATATATTCATGAAAATTAATGGGAATGAAGAAGAAAACAGAAGAATTATAGTTCTCCATGATTTTCCAGATCTAGAGAGCTATTTGTCGGGTCTTCGACATTTTCTACAAAACTAAACAAAAGATTTTGTATGTTTTAGGGCAAGTCAACTCCACCAGCTCATTATTTACCTATAAGGCAAACGAAAGCTTTTCCACATTCGTAAACTCATCGTTCAAGCCGATGTTCATTGAAGACATCAATTGGGCGAACGATTCTCTCAAACTGCGGGCAGAAGCGGCTTGCAATGGGGATATAAGCTGTCTGTTTGATATAGCTTCAACGGGAGACGTCGCTGTTGGATTAAGTACACGACAGATAGGATCACAATTGGTGAATGACTCTAATAGAATGAGTAAGTAATAATACTATTATTGAATAGATTTTGGCCGAGACGCTAGTAACGTATGGAGAGAAGCAAGAGAATTTAATTTATATAGATGGAGATCATGTGGATTTGGTGGGAATGTTTTGGCGCCAAAACGCGTGCACTCGAGTCCAACCGAACTGAGATCCAAAATCGGAAAAAGTCTTTTTTTGAAGGTTCACATCACTGGTGATTGTTTCTACAGGTAATGAGGCACCCAAGTTCTCAAACAGTTCTTCAGTGATCTACCTAAATATCAATACAACAGTTACCGTTTTGTTCAATGCCACTGATGATGATGGTGATGATATCACATTCAATGTAAGCGGTCTTCCTGATGCCACTAACCAGACAACCTCATCAACGTCTGTGTCGCTGAAATGGAAAGTTACCATGGAAAAGGTTATTGTTGCATATAAATTATATTTGTGATCTATAAAATTAACTTACATCGAATCGAAGTTGCAGGTTAAATTGCCAAAAGATGAAGATGTGTTTCAAAAAGTATAATTTCTATTCCTGTTGTATTTAAGGATTATCCGTAAAAATAAGCTCGTCAACAGATTTGTTCTCCTTTCGTTCTTCTTTTTTTAGTTTCTTTTGTCCTAATTCCTTTCATCTTTCCTCTTTGTTCTCTGTCGTTTTTTTTCTTTCCCCCCTTTTGTTTTCCATTTATTTTCTCACATTTTCTTTCTTACTCCTTTTTTGTATATGATGTAACTATACTACAGAATCAGCTCCTTCAAGTTTGGCTCATGATCCAAAA
Organism: Actinia equina; assembly: GCA_011057435.1. Classification (NCBI taxonomy): domain Eukaryota; kingdom Metazoa; phylum Cnidaria; class Anthozoa; order Actiniaria; family Actiniidae; genus Actinia; species Actinia equina. Next base: position 45,315 of record WHPX01000490.1, on the reverse strand, counting down.
TCTCGCATACTAACATACACACCTCGCATTTCAGTTCGAGCTTATAGTCATAGCAACAGACAGCAAGGGCGCTTCTACAGTCTTCAAACCCACTGTGTACATCTGCGCATGTCACAACAATGGAACATGCGACAAACCAAACAAACTAGCCAATCAGTCGCTTGCAGATCCAGGGAAGGAAAGGTTCTTCATAATGTCTTGTGTCTGCGTGGATGGATACACGGGACAGTACTGTGAGTCCGATATTGATGCGTGTGAAGCAAACTCCAATCCTTGCTATCCTGAAGTTGCGTGTATAGACTTGCCGCCGCCAGCCAACCTGACGAGTGGATACACTTGTGGTCCTTGTCCTAGTGGATATACTGGAAATGGTGCAAACTGCGCAGGTAAATAGATAAGACGAATTAGGTGGATCGATTAACTTTTGTTATCCGTTGTGATGCATTGTGCTTCCTCCATTTAAACCAGCCCAAGCTGAATAACCCACTTCCGAGATATGCTTTGCTTGTCACGCACAAAGGTTTCAGTCTATTTTCAAAGTTACACTAAAAAAGCATCTCATCATCTCATCTCAGCTAAACACTGATCTTTATGTGCTTATTAATTTCTATCAATTGAGTTTAATATCTGTATTTTTTAAATTATACTGTAAATGAACTCTTTATAATTACTGATCATTTGTGCGTGACAAGCGAAACATATAGCTCGGAGGTGGGCTGTTGGACTGCTCTTTCAAAAACCTGCTTATAAATATGATTTTTTTTTTGGAGTTGTATCCATATTCATGTGTCTTCTCTTGCGCAACCGTTAAACACATAGTCTAATCATGACATGAGGAAAAATTAAGCCTAAGGTAAAGAGGTATCCTAGTCTTCCCTATGAAGATTTTATGATGCTATTTGCTATGATGCTATTTGAATTACCTTTGAATGTAGATGTCGATGAATGCGCTGGAGTTAACATCTGTGACCAGATATGTGGCAACACACCGGGCTCGTATGTGTGTGACTGCAAGAAAGGATACAAACTTAATGTGGACAAAAAAACATGTGACGGTAAGAAACGTATAGACCCCTTGCACTGAGTTCTGATAGAAATTATTCTTGGGGAGTGGGGGGATGGGTGATTGATTTGTTTTGCATAAGAAAATATGGCCTATTGTTTTGTTCCCCAGAACAATTCCTCTTGGAAATCAATGCAAGAGGTCTATCTGCTCTAAATGACCATCATACCATATCTAGCAGTCATGACCGTCATACCGTATCATATATGTCACAGAGTGACGTCAACTCAAATTAATTATCATTATATCTTAATCATATCATTATTAGTAGATATTTATGCAAGATCAAAATGGTTGGTGTATTTTTCTGCAGACATCAACGAGTGTGACCCTGTTAGTGACTGTATGCAGAGCTGCACGAACTATGTCGGTAGCTATTCCTGTTCCTGTAACAAGTATTTCAAGGTTAAACCTGGCAATCCAAAGCAATGCATACGTAAGTCAATATATATCTCATTCAAAAATGTACTCAAATGCATCATCTTATGCAAAGAAGGCCCTTACTTTGATTAAGAAAACCTTCCAATTTGAACTCTGAAACAACCTATGGGTTGGACTGATCTAAGTCAAAGCACAGCTAACTCACACTGCAGATCGAACCCTGAAACAATCTCTGGGCTCATCTAAGTCAGGGCATGGCAAACTCACAGATCACACCTTGAAACAACCTCTGGGCTGATCCAGGTCAGGGCACGGCTAACTCACAGATCGAACCCTGAAACAACATCTGGGCTGATCTAAGTCAGGGCATAACTAAATCACAGATTGAATTCTGAAACAATCTCCGGGCTGATCTAAGTTAGGGCACCGCTAACTCGCTGATCGAATTGCAATTCAGCTTTTTATTTTGCTTTTGCGGAGGGAGTGAGGAAAACCGAAACATTCTCAAATCGAAGGACAGACAGACAGATCTAACAAACTCTACTCACATGCGAAGAGGAAAGGCGAATGGTACTGCTGCAACTTAGATCGAGGTTGTTTCACGGTTAGACCTGTGTTAGTCGTGCCCTGATTGTCTTTTTTGAGCTTCAAAAATGTAAATATTCAATTGTATTTTGCAGCTGAATCTCCATGTACAAATAACCGTCTGGGCTGCACACACGTGTGTTATGTTGCAGATGAAGTTGAAACTTGTGCGTGTAACCAAGGTTACGAACTAGCCAACGACAAAAGGACGTGCGAAGGTGCGATCGATAATCAACTGATCTTCTATGATCTGCGCTATTCTCAATCTTCAAAAAATATTAATCGTTCCGGGATTGAAGAAGGCGTTGCATCAAGGGGCTGTTTGAGGGGACGCTTTTTTACTTATATGGCTTCTTTATCGCTTGCCGATAGTAAAACGGCGGGAAAGAAAAGTGGAAAAAGCCTTTATAATGGATTGCAGACATTATATGAAGTGCATATCATGTCGACAGACACACGGCGGCCATGATGGTGGCATTAACACATGGCGGCGATGACGTAACGTACATGTTGATGTCACAAACAATTTTTAAGTTTGCAAATATTTAACGTTCGAAGAAGGACGGACGAGCCATGTGCAGTTAAAATTGTGCCTTAGAAAAGCATTTTCAAATATTATTTTTGTTCTAATTTTTAAAGATATTGACGAGTGCGCCAGGAATATCTACCGATGTCAACAGAAGTGTCACAACACTAAAGGAGGCTACTACTGCTCCTGTGTCAATGGATTTGAACTCGTGTCCGACAATGTGACGTGTAATGGTACGTCATATCCTGTATGACTAAATATGGTAACCTTGCTAATCACGTGGCGTCGATAAATAGTTCCTTTTTTGTCATTCCTTCATAATAGACCCGTTTCAGCACGTCGGAATGCAACTCAATTTGGAGATCATAATAGGTTTCCAATTCTCAGAAGATTAAAGTTATTTTGTTTTGTCCTACAAATTGAGCTGCTTTGACGTCACATCTATAGTTGCTATAGTAACACGTTATTCTTGTTTAGATATCGATGAATGCATGCGTTGGACGTTCAACTGCACCGACCCGTCCCAGTTATGTGTGAATACACCGGGCTCGTACAAATGCCAATGTGAAGCAGGACTTTACTGGATTGACAATAAGTGTAGAGGTTTGTTCATAAGATTGACCTATAGCATAAATACCCTATCATATATTGTCCATCTTCTTTCATAGCGGAGCTCCCGCGCCAGAGAAGCACCATACTTAAGAAAAAATGGTAAATTAAAACATCGAGGTGACGTTTCATGGCTTGGCTGACGTCACTTCCGTCCGTCCGTCCGTCCGTCCGTCCGTGTACACAACAGAGGGATCCCTCTGGATGTGAAAGCAAAACTACTCACAAATGCGGCTCTCAATAGACCTATTCCGAATTCGCTTGACTGACCACGAAACAATGGTTTCAAGTCGAGGTTGAACTTGATGAACAAAATTATCAAGTCCAGTCTCAACTTCGTCTCAACTTCAAAACATTGTTTCGTGGTCATTGCACAGAAAAAATCGCTTTAGGACTATACACCAAAAACAATTTATTCATGTAGGCAAAAATGGATCAATAACTGTTCTTCAAGAATTCAGGTGTGTGTTTTTTATATATATTATAAGCATTTTTCTCGACGAATCGACAAATCAAAGACTTTTAATATTTCTGTAGATATCCTTAAATTTCTTTTAATGCCGGAGGAAATATAACACGGAGAGCATATTACAACAACAAAATATTCGTCCTTTATTTAGCTTTAACAATTCGGTTGATTTTAACCAATATGGTATGTTTTTCGTTCAAGTGCAGCTTTGTTCGCCTCCTATCGCGGGGTCCTATCGGCAAACCAATGAAGACTTTCATTCAATAATTTTATAATTTTCTACAGATAATTTATTTAATTCTTGAATGAAATATAAATTTACACCCAATAGTCAACTATTTATTAAGCTGTTCGAGCAAGTATGATTGTACAAATGAGCTTAAATTTGTGTTGTTGAGAGATGTTTTTGTATAAGGACCTAGACTTTCACTTTAAAACGCTAAAAAATATCTCCACTTTTAGACAGGGCCTAAATATACATATTATTTATTTGCAGTAAGACCAAATGGTAGGAGAGCTTCTACTAATCACATTGCCAATTGCAGAGTGACTATCGTTCTTATTACCATTCACTCGAGCGCAAAAATGTTTTTTTCGTTAATCGTTTCATGAAGTAGAAGATCTCTATAATATTCGCAACAAAGAAAAATCATTTGCGCACAGATATTATTTTCCTTGCCAACAATGCACAACCAGTTTGGCGATTCTGTTTTCTGGATTACCGCACGTATTACCAAGAAAGTAGGTTTTAAATTGTGATTTTTTCTCCAGCTCTCAAAAAAGACGAGCCAACACCAACTCCGCCTCCTGCACCAACGCCAAAAACACCAACTGACAACGAATTAGAGAACGCAGTTATCATAAAGCTGGAAAACCTTACCTTTTTACAGGTGAAAATTTGCTATTAAAAATATACAAAAGACTTTAGTATCGATAAAATAAAGCTAAAGCTTTTTATTTTTGTAACCAGTGGAATCAAGAAAACGAAGACAGGTTCAAAGAAGCAGTAGCAAAAGCTGTTACTGAATACTGCGCAAAAGCAAGCCATGACTGTGGCGCCAGGTAGGTTTGAAACATGATGTCAAAATGAAGTATTAGGTTGTTCCAGGGTTCGGTCTGTGAGTTAGCAGTGACGTGACTTAGATCAGCCCAGAGGTTGTTCCAGGGTTCGAACATGAATGGTTTGTTTTAAAGCCATTGCTTTTTATACAGGGATCCCAACCGCGTCATTACCTATACCGCCGACCAAGTCCATCTAGTCCCAGACTTCTTAAAAGAGAACCCAAATCAGTTAGCTTTCTACGTCAACCACCCTCCTGGTGTTGGTCAGCCAGGCAAGACAACGATAGAAAAAGATACTTTTATCAAGATTATTGAATCCCATCAAGACGATATTGGGAAATCCCTCAATACGAGAGTTACTGATGTACGACCTTATAAGGAGACACCTCCAGGACCAAAAGAGACGGATTATCTACCGATTATCATTGGTTCTGCTGTCGGGTTGGTCGTACTTCTGTTACTTATACTCTTCGCCGTGTGGTGAGTAATGCGCTCAAGAAACAATTTTATTATTATTATTATAGATTTTTTCCATTCGAAATGCAATCAAGTATTAGTTCAGAAAACGGTATTTTCTTAACGCGTTTAATTATACATTTCTAACTTTGTGATTGGGAGGAACCAAGAGAAGGAAGCGCTATTTTCCCGTTTTTACTTTCACTCTCTTATTTCCCAAATCAATAGTTTTTCTTCTATTCCATTTGCCATTCAGCATGGAGGAACATGATCACGTGACCTTGGTGTCTATACGCATTGTCGACAGTCTAAATCCCCATGTTTTTTTATACCGAGTTCACTGAATAACTTGAATATTAGGTGTTTTTGTGCTTGGTAAGCTATTAAATGTAAACATTTTACTTCAAGATATTTTCAAGAAAAAAAAAAACGAGTTCCGGGCGGGATTAGTAGAGTTTTTGCAGAGTGAATAGAATACAAGTTTTTTGTCATTGTCTGTTTTACAGGTGGCTTTATCGAAGCAGATCCAAAGTGGCCGCGACAGAGAAAGGTGACCCGCTGACTGAGAAGGAAATAGAACAAATAAAACATTTTCCTTTTCAGGAACTAGAAATGCAAACTGAGATTCCCAGGGCAAATACTGAAAACCGTTTATCATTCACGTAGAATGACTCGCACAATTATTCGACGCATCGATGGGAATGTAATAGTTAGTTAAAACTGGTTTATAATTAGTATACCTGTGATAGATTCAATCTGGTATCAAGCACCAACCTGCTGACCAAAAAGCAAGAGGACTCTGGACTCGAGATTGAGGTAGTTCGTGAAAGAGTGGTAGAGGTTAAACCTCGTACTCAGGCTTTTCCCTCTGCATGCAAAGGAAAAGAACCTGGTTACGAGCTTGTTACCAAAGCACTAAACAATATTCTTTGAGTAGACTTTTAGTTTGATAAAATAGTTGCATTCTGGTCTAGCTTGGGTACTAGCAATACCAGATAAGAGGCACGATGAACAGAATATATATTTGTACCCAATGTACTACCACAATGCACCATGCATCTTCACTACCCACAGGTAGCCCAGGCTTACCTTTAGTGTTGAATAACTGAATCGATCGAGAGACAGACAGACAGACAGACAAAGATTGTATGGGTATCATATGGGTATTTTTGAATCCTTATTTTCACGCTTTAAAATAATTAAAACCAAATAAAACTCCCACCGTGTGTTATTGATATATTGAACAGTCCCATGGTTTAATTACAGCTCATTTCGTTTGGGTTTAGATGACGCTTCCCCACCACACACTTTAGTCATCTAAACCCGAACGAAATGAGCTGTAATTAAACCATGGGACTGTTCAATATATCAACAACACACGTAGGGAGTTGGTGCGAGGTAAAATATGACTATATACGTAAGGGTCCTATCCCTTCTCCCCCGAAGGGACAAACGGCACAGTAAATTAACCTGTAAAAAGTGGTATTTTTTTCAGACTTATGCATTACTGCACTGTCTTAAATATTCGATTTTTTGGTTGAGTCTGGTTCAGCCAGTTCTCAAATAGCACGTGTCAGTTCTCATTAGTTTTTAGAACTCAGTCAACCAGGATCGTTGCTAAAAGTACATACGAGTTACTTACACTGATATTAATTTGTTTAACTAATCAATTATTTGATGCATTGAACTAATAAAATACATAAAAAAGTTGTCGTTCCGCTCGTGCCGCTTCTTTTACCATATAAGGAATGTACTTACCATATTTGGAAACTGGAATATAATTTTCTTCACTAAATAGGCGAATTTCTTGCTCAAAACTGCTCAAATTTAGAGTAAATCAAGTGAAAACATCCCAGCTAGTCAGCCATCTTGGTTTTGGCCGAAAAAGGACTGGAAATGTGTAGGGGAGGGGAGCGTGATTTGTCACCACAGGAAGCCCGCGAACGACAACAATTGTTTGATGTGCAGGAAACATGAGCAATACTCACTGGTACTGTTTTCTATTGTTGGATTGGTAATGTTCGGATATATCGTTAGTTATCTTATTGGCTTATAAAACTGGAACATTAAAAATAATATAATAAAACAAATGGAATATATTTTGTGTATTTAAAAGTGTTAAATAAATAGTTTAATTTCTAAATCTTTCTCGTCAGTTTTTTTGTTTTTGTTTTCATTAACCTAATTTTGAAGCGATAGAAATCTAAGATAAGGCAAGGGATAGCTTCGTTGTCCATCGCATGGTCAAGATATGTATATATGAAATCGAAATAAAATCTAAATCAATGTAAAATTCAAATATCCAATTAAAATTAATTAGATAATTATTCACGAATGCTTAACGTTGATATGTATACTTATTTCAGAAATCGTTGTCACACCAAAAGCCTCAAGCAACAAGCCAAGACCGCAGAGAACGCCGTTACTTAAGCCGTAATTAGTTTATTCATGGTGCATTTTCATTTATTGACTTCACATATTGCTTCAAGCAAGGTTGCTTGAGATGATAATTGTGTAGAGCTATATATTATAATTAAAAGTACCGACGTTCTCTACCCCCTAGGCTTGTTAACTTGAGGCTCTTGGTGTGACAACGATCTTCGAAATAGGTGTATATAACAACTTATAGAGCAAACAGGGTTTTGGCAGGGAAGAACTCAATATTTTCATTCATCGGGTGGAGTCTGAGGCCTGTTTTGCAAACATAAGCCCAAGAAACGAACGCTGTTTTTAAGTGAATTTAATATCAAAAGATCAAAAGATGCCGTATGTAACTGTTTCCTCACTATGTGGCTACATATCATTGGATGATAATACGTGTTGGTAAAGTCAGGGCTGTAAACGAAAATTCCGGTGTGTTCATCACGCCTTTGAATTCGTCTGTCGGAGTGTTTAACAAAAATGTCGTGAGGTGCCACTCTGTATTTATTAGCAAATTCACACCCATAACACTTTTTGGTGGCGTGCGTTGGGAAGTTCGCAAAGTGTGTGTGGGACATTCCAGAATGCCATTGTCGATGCGTCACGAATGGTTTTGCTGGCTTGTTGCCAATATTGTGAAGATTCTGACAACCATTCTGCCATTGGAAATTAGATGCAAACGCCTGATTTGGAAAGTTGTTATGGCTAATTTGCTGATCGGGCCTAGGTGTATAAAATGGGTTGTGCCCTGAAAATGGTACTACAGTTGGATCAAGACCTTGTAGATAGACAGATACCTGAGGGGAATTCGGGTTGTGTATTTCATACGATGCTGAAGCTGGGCTAGTGCTGCATTTTGGAGGCCTTGTTAAGCAGCAGATACTGGTGGACACAGTGTGGCCATGGTCTGGCTCTGGTAATTGATTGAGTTGATTGAGTGGGTGGGCTATTACCAGTACGTCTACGGGACACCTTTTTCGCATCGTTTGGATTGAGACCTGTAAAAATAATATTTAAACTTTACCAATGGGTAACTACATGTGAGTACGTAAGTAAACTAACTGAGGTGATCTGTTTACACCCATATAAAAGGAACGATTTCTCGATCACGAAATACTAAAAATCTTATGTTAGTCATTTGATACAACGGTACTTTTGATAACATCTTACCTATTTCAGAGATTTTTAGCCCGGTCTCGATTGCGACCGTTATGTTGACGTCTCCTCAACCCTTGCTTCTTGGCTTTGCTGTGTTTTACACAGTTTATATTAGTCCGTATCTCAGTGAGGTATTCAAATAGCAAAGATTGAGACTCAGCAACAGCTACAGTGTCTGCACATATACCCAAGCCTTTGAATGTGCTGCACTGGCAGTTGAACAGATTGCTACTTTTCTTTAGTGGTTGTACGATCAGTGGTACACCGCCGCTCCGGCTTTTTACAGTACGCATCTTTGCATCATTAGAGGTTGCTTGAGTAATTGTACCTGGTGCAGAAACTCAGCTTTGTGAAAGATATCTTGCAAGGTAGAGAGCCTGACACATTTTTTTGGGGTGCAGGCTTCTTTCGACTAATGCTGAGTTTCTTGGCAGTGGATGTTACAACCTGGATTGCTCAGCTGCGTTGCTGACTGACCAGCTGAGTTGGATACGGCCAGTTGGGTAAGATTTGTATTACGTACAACATTTTGTGTTTGAGGGGCCGACCGTTCCAGAGGGTTTGCTGTTAAGAACACTTGTACATGCTTAGTTTCCTCATTTCTGCTCGTGTCTTTCCATTCGTCATAGGACTTACATAACCGTTGGAAAGGGTCTGATCAAAAAATTACATTCAGTCCAGTCGAATTTGGTTTCTAAAGTCAGTATTATTTAAAAATGAAGGACTTTGATGATTTTTTCATTAGTTTAAAATCATTCAAATCATTTGCTTATTCATTCTAGTTCAAACCACGTACGCCCGTACGTCAAATTACCGCCAATTCAAATTTACGATGAAAATCAAATTAGAATGGGTCAATTGGTATTCCCATTTAATTGTTTAGGACTAATGATCACGAGTTAGACGCGAAGTCTAACATAAACTAATCTACCTTAAAATATCTTAATTAAAACTAAACCGTTTATTCGAATGCGATAATTTGTTTCGTAAATCAGTGCAGAGGTTATTTCAGGGTAAAATGTGAAGTTATCATACTCAGTTTCAAGAAATATTATCCTGTGGGCTTTCATAGCACGTGTAAAAATTAACTTGATCCTTAGCATTAAGCACCCTTGATGCCACTAATCCGACGCCACGACAATAAAGTCACTATAGACTTGATTTGTCTAAAGCACAGGACGCCCAAGAATATTTTCGCATGCCTCAAAAGCATGAGCACGTTTGTTGCAGATGCGGTGGAAAAAAACTCCGCCAGCCAATTGTACCAACGACAAACGTTCTCCTTCACACCCAGCCAATAACACCAGTAAAGTTAGCAAGTCTTGAACGTCTCTTGGACGGACATCCACGACCTTTGAAGTTTTACTTGCACCGGTTTTCGTTTCGGTTTTCGTACTAATTTTATGGGTAAACGCGTATCTTTCGTCTCACTGAATCTCAAGAGCGATTTTGAGCCGACAATACGGGTTTATATATTGGCAAGAGAATATGAACTAAGAGAAGGAATCCCCGTGCCCCATTATGTGCACACTTTGATGCTATTTTTAGAATCTATTCTAAAAATATCATCCAATGATAATATATATATTTAGGCACTGCCTAAAAGCGGAGCTCCCGATACGGAAGTCACAGGGAGAACAATTTGAATGAAACTGAAAGTTAAAAATAAGATAGGGGGGAAAATCTTCAATTAATTTTTATTCGAGATGAAGATAATTTCTCCCATAATAAAAACCATGCAGTGAAATCAAATCGAAATGCACTACATTGTTTTTTTGTTGTTTTGTTTAGCGTCAGTACATACTCTCACACTTAGGAATTTTGTACACAACTCACCACCACCCCCAGGGGCTAGTTTTGCTCTTGGAAGATTTTTCGACAAATTTTTCCAAAAAAACCGACATTTTTTGGCTTTGAATCTCTTTTACTTAAAAAAAAAACGAAAGATAACTACAGATAATCCAATACAATATCAAGTTCAGTGAAATTTACCTCGGATGTCTTTCATTGAAATCGAAAATCTGGAGATTTAGGACAAATCAAGACCAAAAAAAACAGACTTGGAGCAAAATATAAGCTTACTTTAAATGATTACGTCTTTTACAAAACGAGACGTTTTACATTCAGTTAAACTTGACAAGAACAACTGAGACAAAATAGAAAATAAAAGCAATGCAAAAAGGCAATGCAAAATGACGAATTTCTTTGTCAGTAAATTGGCGTTTGTAAATGTTTTTGAATATTTTTTACGGCTTTTTTAAGTGAAAGTCTAGGTCTTTCTACAACAACATCTCTCAACAACACAAATTTAAGCTCATTTTTTATAATCAGACTTGCTCGAATAGCTTAATAAACAGTTGAATATTTGGTCAGTGTAAATTTATATTTCTTTCAATACTTAAATTATCTGTAGAAATAAAAGTATTAAATGAAAGAAACCCGCGATAGGAGGCGAATCTTCCTTGAACGAAAAACATATTAAAAACATATTAAAATAAATTAAGCTTATCTACAGAAATATTAAAAGTTTTGAGGGAAAGTCTTTGCGAATGATTTGTCGATTCGTCGAGAAAAAATGCTTGTCAAAAAATAATAAACGATTGTTTGCTAAACCACACACCTGAATTCTTGAAGAACACTTCTTAATCCATCTTTGAATACATGAATGTTTTTTAATTGTCTTTGGTCTATAACTTGCCTTAAAGCGATTTTTTTCTGTGCATTTGAGAGTCGCCTTAGCTAGTAGTTCTGCTTCAAATTCCTTTGTCTTTCACGCTCATTTTCTCTTTGTTCATTCGTGAAGTTTTGACTCAAATTCCTTTGTATTTCACGTTCATTTTCTCTTTGTTCATCCGTCAAGTTTTGCCTCATATTTCTTTTTCTTTCACGATCATATTCTCCTTGTTTATAATCGAAGTCCCGCCTGGATTTGCGTTCTCTATCTCTCTCTCTACTTGCCGCTTTTCTTTGGTGAGTCCTTCGTCTTTGCCTTCCTTTTTCACGCCACCAGAGTTTTTCCTCTTTCGAAAAAACTCTTGATTCTGGCCTTTCTTTTTTGGCTTCATTCTCCTCTGAGCTTTCTTTCGACATATCGATTTCGGAAAGGGGTTCCATCGTAAATAGAGTAAATATAAATATAAGCTTGTGTTGTTATCTTTCGGTATTTCTATACGTGTGTAAAACGTTTTTTTACAAAAGTTTAATAGCCGGATTTAACTTTCTTTATGTGTACCCGGATGTTGCAACGCGTCGATATTCCCGCCAAAAAAAAATCTAACCAGCCAATCGGAATGCTTGTGTACACGCCCGGACGGACGGACGGACGGACGAACGTACGGACGGAAGTGACGTCAGCCAATCCATGAAAAATCAACTCGATAGTTTACCATTTTTTCTTAGGTATGGTGCTCCGCTCGCGCGGGCCGAAGGAGCTCCGCTATAATTTATTTGATCGTTTGATTTTCTGCACGCGCATAGTACGCGCGCGCTCTACGCTGTTTGCTAACGTTTTCTTGTGCTTTTCTTATGTTCAAATGTTCAAATCTGCCCTCAAGATGACGATGTAGGTCAAAAGCTTTGGAAAATAAATGTAACAATACTCCATAAATTTGAACAAATTACTATTTCAATTTCCTGTCGTATTTGCTAAGCTTTCGACGTGCACATTCATATTCAGGGCAGAGTCGAAATAACGGAAAAACCCCAAAAACGTAAGCAAACAGCGTAGAGCGCGCGCCGTAAATGCGCGTGCAGATAAACAAATGGTTTAAAAATAGCATCAAACTGTGCACATGATGGTTACAAGGCTATATAGGTAGGATTCCTTCTCTTAGTTCATACTCTCTTGGTCTGATAACTTGTGAGGACCGTCTCCATACAATTAAGAGCGTTGTGGCATGTATGGTAATAACAAGCAGACCAATGTTTTCGATCTTCATATTTTACACTTTAATTTTAAAAAGTTATTGAAGTGTGGATAAGAAGATTGAAAGTATTCAGCCATCGCGGCCTGAAGCACTAATTAAGTCAGTCGATTCAGCAAAAAATGCATCAATGGATGCATACACGTATAATGATTAATTGTTTTGCCAAAACACGCAAATGCAATTTTAAAAGTAAGTTATTAATTAAAGAAGAAATAAATTGCTAACTGATTGAAATCATAGATAAAATGCTGGGAATGTAAGACAAAGAATATTAAAACATGAAAAATTCACACTAAAGTGTGAGTTTGTGGGTCCAAACTATCCCATGCTCTTAAACATCGACCTTTGGAAATAGATTCTTTTTTTAAGTAGTCTTGAAATTTTCTTTTTCAAAACCTGTCGTTAAAAGATACCGCTCTCAAACACAGTAGAGAGAAAAACAATATAATTCATTCAAATAAACAACGAAAACGGCGAAAACACTCGAATTATTCTTAATACATATTTAATATTAAAATAGAGTAACCAATATCAGTGTAGAGAGTCCTGATATTGACTGAGAATATTCTTAAGATGAACTGTTATAATAATCTTTCTTTGTATGGAGTTTGTAGGTTGTTTGTAGTTAATAATCAACGTTAACTATGAGAGCGAAAGAATAAGGTGTTACTGAGTAAAAAGAAAAATAGGTCAAAATAACTTCCTCAACTGATCGAAGATCTTAGTTTCAAATTACATATTTAGATGTAAACAACCCACTAAAAGTCTTAAATAATCCTCTTTGGTCGGAAATCATATCAGTAAAGGAATATATATATATATATATTTTTTTTGAAACGATAATTTGCTTTCTTCTGGAAGTTTTTTGCATATAGTCATTATATCATCGCCTGTATAGCGGTCAAGCTTCATTTAGTATGACATATTCTAAGCATTTCTTGTAATCAGTCGATAGTGAACAGGCGAATGATATGGTACCGTTTTAATGAGCCAGCTCTGAAAATGCTGAAAATGGCTTGGAAATTCCCTCTTTTGGTCCTGATGTATTTGCCATCGTGTTTAACAGGTAACACTTAATTACCCTTACTTTAAACTAACTTAATTACTATGTTAATATAATGTTAAGTAAGTAATAAATTATGCGTTCGGTGTGTATACAATGAAGTAGAGAGAATAAGAGAAAAATATCAATGCCCTTGGCAGGATTCGAACCCACGTCTTCGGTATTCTAGTCCGATGTGTTAACCACTACACTACAAGGACCAACCACGCTGGTAACGCAGCCAGAATATGAAATGTAGGGTATTCGTGAGGATCCCAGAGCGATATTTTTTCTCTATTGATAAGTTGAACACCGTAAATATGTACGCAGATAATAGACATAGTAAAGTAGTAATAAATTATGCGTTCGGTGTGTATACAATGAAGTAGAGAGAATAAGAGAAAAATATCAATGCCCTTGGCAGGATTCGAACCCACGTTAACACATCGGACTAGAATACCGAAGACGTGGGTTCGAATCCTGCCAAGGGCATTGATATTTTTCTCTTATTCTCTCTAATGTATTAACATATTGTGAAGCGTTGTTGAACTCCTGGAATTGGCGCTATATAGAATATTATCATTATTATTATTAATCTTTTGATTTTTAAATATTAATAGTACCATTTTATAAATATGTTTTCAAAATCTTTTGGCTTTAGTCAATGTGTTTTGCACGATACGCAATAGAATAATAATGCATAGTATGCATACATTTTATAGTCAAGTGACGAGAGAGCAAGAAAACGACAGGCCCGCTATTTTCACGATTTCTCATTCAACTGAGTTTAATACTCCAAATTTTTAAGCGTTTTATTTGTGTCACTGCTGCTCGAAACTTGTGACGAAATTTTGTCGAATTAGAATAAATTTACTTATTAGTATTCTTGGTTACCTACGTCATCATGAATTTCAAAAGCGTAAATTCGCATTATAATGAAACAGAAGTTTCATACTCTTGTAAAGCAGTCCAAACTACATATGCTGGCCAAATTGTAAGGCTGTAAAGAATTTCGTTGCGGAACTATAGGCGTGTAAACATGACACAATTTTTGGTTAAAATGTATGAAGCGGCCATCTTGGTGTTCCACCATCATGGCGGACGCCAACTTCAAAGGCTTATATTAAAATAATGGAATATTTCATATGTTTGACTAAATTTCACTTTAATATACTTTCAATAAAGTTTGGTCACATTTGATATTTGGCTATTTGGCTCCAAAACAACGTGTTTACAAAATATAGAGCTTAAATACGTAAAGCTGTCCTTTTGGCGAACCGTTTTTCTTCCCTGTCTAGTCAATAACCGTACTCTATGCACAGTAAGGCGTTTTTAGTCTCCTTTGCTGATACGCGGATACGCAGTGAAGACTGATACCACCCCTCCCCTATAGATATTCATAGTAGTATATAGAATATGCGTTCACCACTCTTTTGTTGGTAGTAAGAGTGCTTTCAGGTTGACTTAGTTATGGTAATAAAAATATTTCGTAAGAAAGCTCTGCATGGTGCGTGTTTGAATTAAAGGAGCATGGAGAGAAAAGAAGCGGGGAAAGCCTACAATTTATTTTCTTTACATTTACTCAGGGAGTAACATCCCTGGATGGTTTATTTCAGTTACTCTGTGTAGCGACCCGCCAAAAACTAGTGTGAACCAGTGATTTGAAAAACAAATAGAAAGCTCAGCTTTTTGGGGGGAAGGGGGGGGGGGGGGGGCATGAGCTGTGATCTTATGGTTTATGACTTGATGTATGATAAATAAAGAGTTCCAGTTTGTTAATGGTCAAGTTCAAAGTATTAAGAGAGAAAGAGAAAATGATTATGTTTACTTCAAAAAACAACTTATAAGTAGACGGCAGGAGCCATCTGCGTGTGACTAATTATGCTCATCGAATGAGCAAACATGAAAATCCATAAACCCATTAAAAGGTTTAGAAACATTTTTCGTGTGATGTTCTTATACTCCTCTATAAAAAAAGACCGGTACCTGAACTAATAACTTAATCATACTGAGGCAATTTTACTGAGTTTAATAAAAGAAAAGAGGAGAAAACTTCATCATGTTTAGAAGTTTATAATTCAGAAAAGCCATGGCGAGTGTGTCTCTTTGTTTGAACAAAAACAATTATGCATAAAATACAAATCAGCATTGTCGGAATTAAAACTTTATCGAATGGACAAAAAATTATGAATTATAATCAGATCGTGGATCTAATAATAGAACCTCATACTAAGACTCATGGATTTTGATTCTTATTTAAGGCCCGTCCACACTATGCCGGATAAACATGAATCCGCAATTTTCACACCAAAACCGGATAAAATGTTTCTTGATAGCGTTCAGTTCGAAATCTAAGCGAAGGAAAGTACAAAGGAAAAAAGCCTTGAAACATTGTCTAAATTAATCGAACTTTTCAGAATCCGGAGAAAGATTAAACTTATTTTTAACAGTAATGATGAAAAGGTAAAAAAGATGAAAAAACTTACTTACGTTTCGGACGCTAGTCCTTCGTCGGAGTAAAAGAGAAAGAGGTGGTAGAAAGGAGTGTATATAAGATAGAATAAGACAAAAGAAACCAATGAGAACAAGGTAGGCAAGGAAACAAAAACAAACAATCAAAAGGCAATAGAAAAGGTTAGTTGAAAGTGAAGCGTCCATTAATCCCGTTGGGACTAAGAGTGCCCAATAGGTGAATAAGCCGCATTTCTTTGGTCTTGCGACAATCATTGTTACCGTTAATCAAGGAAAGACCGGACACAATAAAATCAGAAAGAGAATGGTTAGCCAGATTAAAATGGCGGGAAACTGGTTTGGTGGGATCGTTATTTTGAATATCATAAAGATGATTACAAATGCGATCACCAGGACGGCGGCCAGTCTCGCCCACATACAAAAGATCACAGCGGGTACATTTAATACAATATACAACATAAGAAGTGGTACAAACAAAATGGTCGGTGATTTTAACAGTGGATTTAAGACCGACAACAGAAGTGTGAGAAGCTATGTGAGGACAAGTGTAACAACGTTTACGAGAACAGCGGAAAGTGCCAGGTTCTTTGTTAGAGGGAAGAACTCCGTTGACCAAGAAAGAACGAACATTACGATCACGTTTATAAGAAAAAAGAGGGCGGTTATTGAAAATAGCAGAAGTGCGCGTATCAGAGTCAAGCAGAGAAAATTTGCGATTAACAATGGGTTTAATGGAATTGTTAATAGGATGATACGTAAGAGTGAAAGGAATGCGATCATCAGAAGGACGAGTGTGAGGAGTGAGAGCGGTGGTACGATCAATAGTAGAAACTTTACGAATGGGGTGATCAATAACATGAGCAGGATAATTACGCTTGAGGAAGAAGGAACGCATCTCAGAACATTTAACGGCAAAATCAAGATCATCACTACACAAACGACGAAGACGAAGAAATTGCGAGAACGGAATAGCGTTAAGAGTGTGCTTAGGATGAGAAGACGAGTAGAGTAAATAAGAATGAGAGTCAGTAGGTTTTTAATGGACACTAGTGCTAAGACGGTCGTCATTAACACTAAGCAAGAGGTCAAGGAAAGTGACTGATGTTTCACTAGCCTCCCACGTAAAGTCTAAGGCAGGGCAAAAAGAGTTAACAAAAGAGATAAAAGAATCTAATTCATTACGAGAACAAGAAGTAGCACCAATAAAATCATCAATATACTGTCCAAAAAAACAAGGTTTTCGATATAACCAACAAATAAATTGGCGGAACTAGGGCCCATCTTAGTACCCATAGGAACACCGTTTACCTGCCGATAATACCGATCAGCGAAAGAAAAACAATTAAGAGTAAGAACAAGTTCAGCTTAGCGTAACAAAGTGGGAGTGCTGGTCTTAAGGACAGTACGAAGATCGAAAAAATGCTGAAGAGCACGAAGGCCCTCATCATTAGGAATGACAGTATACAAAGATTTGACATCCATAGTAAACAATAGCTTAGAAGAGTTATCAGGAAAGCGAAAATCATTAAAAACACGCTCTTAGCATTTTTAATGATTTTAGCTTTCCTGATAACTCTAAAATAAAAATGAATAAATATTTAAAAAAAATAAGTATGACCTATCCAGATACCCAGATACCCAGATACTCAGATACCCAAATACCCAGATACCCAGATACCCAGATACCCAGATACCCAGATACCCAGATACCCAGATACCCAGATACCCAGATACCCAGATACCCAGATACCCAGATACCCAGATACCCAGATACCCAGATACCCAGATACCCAGATACCCAGATACCCAGATACCCAGATACCCAGATACCCAGATACCCAGATACCCAGATACCCAGATACCCAGATACCCAGATACCCAGATACCCAGATACCCAGATACCAAGATACCCAGATACCCAGATACCCAGATACCCAGATACCCAGATACCCAGATACCCAGATACCCAGATACCCAGATACCCAGATACCCAGATACCCAGATACCCAGATACCCAGATACCCAGATACCCAGATACCCAGATACCCAGATACCCAGATACCCAGATACCCAGATACCCAGATACCCAGATACCCAGATACCCAGATAGAGGTATGGAAAGTCAGATTTCTGAAAATAGATGTGACTTGTCTAGATGCTCAAAAATCGCTGCGGAGCTCCTGAAATGACTGTTGATTGGTTTCTACACCCTATGACGTCTTGGTTATTGCTCTGTTTAAAAAAAAAAAAAGATCGGATAGGGGTCAGGGAGATAGCTCCGGAGTACATCTGGTCACTCGAATGGCTTCTGATTGGTTCCTACGACATATGACGTCATGCTATGGGCTCTGACGTCACTACACCTAGTCGTAGAAGTACGATGACGTCACTCGATCAACCGATCCACTCTTATCCACCAGTTGGTGAACGCACATTCTACATACTACTATGAATATCTATGAGGGAGGGGTGGTCTCAGTCTTAACTGCGTATCCTCGTATTCGAGTATCCACTCCAACATACACCTTCATATCTACAAAGGAAGGGGTGGTGCTGTTCACTGCGTATCCGCATATCCAAAATTTAAAGGAATGGTGCGAAGTGCGTGGGATTCGATAGCTGTACCCAAATATGAATGTACAAACAAATTCGGGGAATAAATGTCGAGGGCGAACAAATCAAACTTTTTTATCAATATTTGCTGATGATATGTCTACATTCCTGAATGACAATTATTTTACAGTTGGTACTTGTGAATATTTCAACAAAAAAGCAAAATAGAATGCTAGCACTTTTTGAAGAATTTATTTCCGAAACAAAAACCCGTCACCCAGCCCAAGTACATACTTGCTCTCCTATAAGCGTATGCGTACGCAAATACAATTCAAGCATTACGAAACAACCAATTGATACAGCATATTTCAGAACGAAATGTGACTAATATGAGTTTTTAACTTTCAATTAAACTAAAGTTTTTAATTTTGAGCTAATTATTATGATTGTAACAAAGAGGGTGCCACCACGCAGTTTCCAACCACAGCAGATACAACTACGCAGCTGCCAACCATAACTGATGTAACCACACAGTTACCTACCACAGCTGATGCAACCACGCAGGTACCAATCACAGCCGATGCGACTACGCAAATACCAACAACAGCTGCTCCCACCACAGCTGGCCAAACCACAACTGAGGCAACAACGGCTGCTCCTACCACGGCTGCTCCTACCACGGCTGCTCCTACCACGGCTGCTCTAACCACAGCTGAACCTACAACGTTTGCTCCAACGTCAGCTGGGGCAACAACGGCTGCTCCCACCACGGCTGCTCCAACGACAGCTGAGGCAACAACGGCTGTTCCAACGACGGCTGATCCAACGACAGCTGAGGCAACAACAGCTGCTCCCACCACAGCTGGTCCAACGACAGCTGAGGCAACAACGGCTGCTCCAACGACAGCTGAGGCAACAACGGCTGCTCCCACCACAGCTGGTCCAACGACAGCTGAGGCAACAACGGCTGCTCCCACCACGGCTGGTCCAACGACAGCTGAGGCAACAACAGCTGCTCCAACGACAGCTGAGGTAACAACGGCTGGTCCAACAACAGCTGAGGCAACAACGGGTGCTCCCACCACGGCTGCTGCAACAACAGCTGCTCCAACGACAGCTGAGGTAACAACGGCTGGTCCAACAACAGCTGAGGCCACAACAGCTGGTCAAACAACAGCTGAGGCAACAACGACTGCTCCCACCACGGCTGCTGCAACAACAGCTGCTCCAACGACGGCTGGTGCAACGACAGCGGAGGCAACAACGGCTGCTCCCACCACGGCTGCCCCAACGACAGCTGAGATTACAACGGCTGGTCCAACAACAGCTGCTACCACCACAGCTGGTCCAACGACAGCTGAGGCAACAACGGCTGCTCCCACCACAGCTGGTCCAACGACAGCTGAGGCAACAACGGCTGCTCCAACGACAGGTGAGGCAACAACGGCTGCTCCCACCACAGCTAAGGCAACAACGGCTGGTCCAACAACAGCTGAGTCAACAACGGCTGTTCCAACAACAGCAGAGGCAACAACGGCTGGTCCAACAACAGCTGAGGCAACAACGGCTGGTCCAACGACACTTGAGTCAACAACAGCCGCTTCAACGACAGCTGTTGTAACAACGGCTGGCCCAACAACAGCTGAGGCAACAACGGCTGCTCCCACCACGGCTGCTGCAACAACAGCTGAGGCAACAACGGCTGGTCCAACGACAGATGAGGCAACAACGGCCGCTCCCACCACGGCCGGTTCAACGACAGCTGAGGAAACAACGGCTGCTCCCACCACAGCTGGTCCAACGACAGCTGAGGCAACAACGGGTGCTCCCACCACGGCTGCTGCAACAACAGCTGCTCCAACGACAGCTGAGGTAACAACGGCTGGTCCAACAACAGCTGAGGCCACAACAGCTGGTCAAACAAACTCTGAGGCAACAACGACTGCTCCCACCATGGCTGCTGCAACAACAGCTGCTCCAACGACGGCTGGTGCAACGACAGCGGAGGCAACAATGGCTGCTCCCACCACAGCTGGTCCAACGACAGCTGAGGCAACAACAGCTGGTCCAACGACAGCTGAGGTAACAACGGCTGGTCCAACAACAGCTGAGGCAACAACGGCTGCTTCAACGACAGCTGAAGCAACAACGGCTGCTCCCACCACAGCTGGTCCAACGACAGCTGAGGCAACGGCTGCTCCAACAACGGCTGCTCCAACGACAGGTGAGGCAACAACGGCTGCTAGAACGACACCTGAAGCAACAACGGCTGCTCCCACCACGGCTGCTCCAACGACAGCTGAGGTAACAACAGCTGCTCCCACCACGGCTGGTCCAACGACAGCTGGTCCAACCACATCTGGTGCAACGACAGCGGAGGCAACAAGAGCTGCTCCCACCACAGCTGGCCCAACGACAGCTGAGGCAACAACAACTGCTCCCACCACAGCTGGTCCAACGACAGCTGAGGCAACAACAGCTGCTCCAATGACACCTGAAGCAACAACGGCTGCTCCCACCACGGCTGCTCCAACATCAGCTGAGGCAACGACAGCTGCTCCCACCACGGCTGGTCCAACGACAGCTGGTCCAACCACATCTGGTGCAACGACAGCGGAGGCAACAACAGCTGCTCCCACCACAGCTGGTCCAACGACAGCTGAGGCAACAACAGCTGCTCCAATGACACGTGAAGCAACAACGGCTGCTCCAACGACAGCTGAGGCAACAACGGCTGGTGCAACGACAACAAAGGCAACAACGGCTGCTCCCACCACGGCTGCTCCAACGACAGCTGAGATTACAACGGCTGGTGCAACAACAGCTGCTCCCACCACAGCTGGTCCAACGACAGCTGAGGCAACAACGGCTGCTCCCACCACAGCTGGTCCAACGACAGCTGAGGCAACAACGGCTGCTCCAATGACACGTGAAGCAACAACGGCTGCTCCAACGACAGCTGAGGCAACAACGGCTGGTGCAACGACAACAAAGGCAACAACGGCTGCTCCCACCACGGCTGCTCCAACGACAGCTGAGATTACAACGGCTGGTGCAACAACAGCTGCTCCCACCACAGCTGGTTCAACGACAGCTGAGGCAACAACGGCTGCTCCCACCACAGCTGGTCCAACGACAGCTGAGGCAACAACGGCTGCTCCAACGACAGGTGAGGCAACAACGGCTGCTCCCACCACAGCTGGTCCAACGACAGCTGAGGCAACAACAGCTGCTCCAACGACACCCGAAGCAACAACGGCTGCTCCAACGACAGCTGAGGCAACAACGGCTGCTCCAACGACAGCTGAAGCAACAACGGCTGCTCCAACGACAGCTGAGGCAACAACGCCTGCTCCAACGACAGCTGAGGCAACAACGGCTGCTCCAACGATAGCTGAGGCAACAACGGCTGGTCCAACCACAGCTGGTCCAACGACAGCTGAAGCAACAGCGGCTGCTCCAACGACAGCTGAGGCAACAACGGCTGCTACAATCACGCAGGCTCCAATCACAGCTGATGCGACAACGCATGTTTCAACCACTGCTGCTCAAACCACGCAGGCAACAACCACATTGCGCCCCTCAACCAGTAAGTATGATATTCATAATATGATGCTTCTTATTATTGCGAATGGAAAGAGCATAAAAACAGGTTGAAAGTTAATGTAAACAAATATTTATTTTACACCTAGTTAATATTTATTAATATACATATCAATTCCATAGAATATTTCTACATTATTTATAAAGTTTATAAATTTCAATTAATGTGCTACGTTTTCGAGAATTGGCTCAGACTGGTTCATATGTGAGTTGAGTTTGTATGTTGTGTTATTCTCTCCCTTGCCACGAGGGTTTTCTCCGGTATCTCCGGTTTCCTCCCTCCATAAAAAGCAACGTGAGTTGAGTGCTGTATGTCGTAAATATAGATTGTAGTGGTAGTGCGTGTGGAGGGAACCTCACGGAAGAGCCGCGCATGGGGAATGGTGGTTGTAAGATATGTTTTTTTAATCTTTATGTTTTTTGTAAGTTGAGTGCTGTATGTCGTAAATATAGATTGTAGTGGTAGTGCGTGTGGAGGGAACCTCACGGAAGAGCCCCGCATGGGGAATGGTGGTTGTAAGATATGTTTTTTGTATTCTTTAAGTTATCGTCTTCACAACGCTATTTCCCTCGAATATTTACCGTAAATATTTATGAAAGCATAAAATATCTTGTAAAGTAGGTAAATTGCCTCATTTCGCATTATGACGTAAAACCACTATGTAAAATCTTTTCTACAAGATTGCGGATTTATCTACCTATTTTAATTCCGTATCAACTAAATTGCGGTCAGTAAAGAACCGGCGCATTAACCTACAGCCAAAATTCGACAGCTAGTTTAAAATGTCTTGTTTTAATTATCATATATTATAACCCATTTATGGATATGTTAAAGAATATGTTTGTTTATTATAAACAATATCTTTTTGAGTTGTTTAACGACTTCAAGTTATTAAAGTGCTTATAAGCCTTTACACAATATTTTCAGAATTGATTCTTTAAATAGTGGATAGTTGATTGTGAAAATATTTCGTTATTTGGGAGTCGGGTCTTTGAGATACTAGGTTTATATTTCCAATATGACTATGATGTAACATAAGGGATTTGAGTTATTTTGTGGCAACTTTTAATATTGAACGATGGACATTTTTGAAAAACAATTCATTGTTGAACGAGTAAAAGGGTGATGCTTTTAAAATACTGTATTCCAGAACGAGTGCCGTCAGTGTATATTAAATGACCCCGTATGTTACGTAGACATTAACATATTGTGAATATAAACCTTCATATCTTAAAGACCCGACATTTAAATGACGAAACATCTCAGTCGCAATCCACTATTCACTATCTAAAGAATCGATTCTGAAACTATTGTGTAAAGGCTTATAAGCACTTTAAGGATGCGATTTGTAAAACCTCAAATTAATTGTTTATGATATCCAATATTATTATGGTTAGAATAACCATATTTAATAACCAATAAATACGGCTATTTCAACCATATGCATTAAAAAAACCTGGTTCTATCAGTTGCATAAACTCAGGTTAAACAATGTTTTCTGGTTGTTTCAACCAGGCAGTTCAACCAGGCAATGAGGACTGGACGGGATTTCAAGTCTAAGCAATCAGCGAGGCTGGAACTAATTGCAAGGACTTGAAATCCCGTCCAGTCTGATATTGGTAACTTTGAAATGACTTCTCATGCTCATTAATTATTCGACTTGGAGTAACTGAAACAAATTTAATTCAGTCCTTGCAATGAATTAATTCTATTCCAGTTACTCCAGACTGAATGCATTCCTTTCACAGAACATTACCGGGTTTCAAGTAACAGCAGTGACCCAAAAATTGATTGGCTGGTTTACTCATGAATTATTAATAAGTATGAGAACAATGTTTATCTTTATAACCTTTGTGTCTTAGCAGCACCGTCAGAAGATCCTATCATGTATCCCTATGGTCTGGAAGCATCAGATACGAAGTATAATCGGAACCAATGGTACTGGAGGTGCCCTCGAGTAGATTTTGATTTTGGTGGACTTCCATTTTTTGGAAGAAAACATTATCATATTCACGTGAGTTCTAAAACGTGATCTCAAATTATTGTAAATATAAACAAATTATCATCTTTATTTAACAATAACTTAATGTAAATATCTAGTTTGACTTCCTCGCCATTATCATAAATATTATTTATGTATGTATTTTGTATATAATGAATATCTAATGCGAATAAACTGTTACGCTGTTAAACGTATAGAGATCTAGCAAAACCCTACTGATGTGAGATAACGAGACCAAGAACGGACGCATGACCCCAGAGGTGTGAGGCGAGTGCACTAGTTCTACACTACAATTGATTCCCATTACATTTTAAATCCATCCATATTCGGTTATCAGTTTAATATATTTTACTCTTTGTTAATAATAGATCTGCCCAAATGGTTTGATGTCTTTCGATTCGTCCTGGTACCGAAGGTGGCCGTACAATTTTGGTCAATACTACTGGTTTGATAAGTACGCTATGCTTGCCCCTTACTGGGGTTTAACCGATGTTTATTACTCCTTCGGTAACGACATATCTCAGATGTACTACCACGTATACCAAGAATATGACGGAAATCCATAAACAGATCACATATTGAAGAGGGCTGCAGTTGATGTGAACAAGCACACCAGAAACAATCCCTTGCCAACAGGGTTTACTAAGGCAACTTATGTGTTGGTTGTCACGTGGGTTAAGTTACGTCACTGGTACTCAGGGTGGAGGACGGTCATGAAAAACAAGGTGAGTGAATGAGAGAGGGAGAGGAAGCACTGGTAGATGGAGGGAGGGAGGGAGATGGAAAGAGGGAAGAAGGAAGGAATCGAAATATAAAAGGATCATAATGAAACTCGAATAGCAATTGAAAAGGTTCTATTGCTATCACTAATGTTGACAACCTAAAGAAAAAGTCGAAGAAAAAGAAACCGAAGAGCTTTGAAAGGCATTGACCATAAAGTATATGGCACATCAAAGATCCCAATTGGTTGCCGAGCCAGGCAATAAAAACACCAAACGCGATGAATAATATCTATAATGAAAACACTTACCGACGTTTCGGACCCTAGTCCTTCGTCGGAGTAAAAGAAAAAAATATCTATAATGCTGGACGATATTTCATAGTGCATTGCTCTTGATCATTAGTATCTGATCCGAGAAGGGAATTTAACATGAATGAGAAGTAATCATGATAGATACCTTGAATCGAATCCACAGTTCAACACATTCCAAGCAGTCCTCATAACAGATGGTGTGTTCTCGTTCGTTCTATACAACTATCCTCAAAACGGTATCCAGTGGTCTGCTCCTGATGAAACGTAAGGAAATGCTATGAGAATAAGGGAAAATAGGAAATACTTCATTATCCAATAGCTCCTTTCACAGTTCCCCCTGTGCCATCGTGAAAGTTTATCATACCTGGGCTTTGAAGCAAGGACAGAGGTGACCTTCTAATGATAGATCGACCCTTTTTGACAACCTTAGGCAAATATGTCTTTATCACTACGAGTGCACCGCAGACCTCGCTTCGATGGCATGGTTACCTTTCAAGATGGCGCAGGGAATTGTGAAGAAGAATATTGTCCCACGAATTGTATCCATATTGGTTGTAGTTCGTTTCGACTGCTAGCTAGTCTTCTTTAGGCGATGGTATAATTGAATAAGTGTTTTCTCCGATATTTATTCATTTGACATGGTTGTTGTTTGTTAATGTGCGGTGGTAAATGGACAACAGTGTCAAGAAACTTGTCATGCACGCGCTATAGTTGTATTGCAATTTTGGCGCACAAAATTAATTCATTAATCAATCAAAGTAAGGCACATTAATGATTACGATTAGTTATTCAATTAACTAGCGATGGCTTATTGACACGTTTTTTCTTTAGTCGATATTATTATCGATACTGGTATGACAGAGCGCTTCCAGTGGTTGGGATCAACGCGGGAGACATCAATAGAAACTATTACAATCATCCACGGTAAGCTGGTATATTTGTAAATGGGTTTCAAATCAGAGTGAAAATGGGGCTAGTGAAGAAGACCAAACTAGGAATAGAGGTTTTGCACCATTTCAATCCCTGTTCAAGATTTGTCGTGACGTCCCCCAAAGCAAGTTTTACCTATGTACGGGCAGTAGACCCCTTGCAGTACGTCGGAATATTCTCGTGAGTTTCTTTTGTTCTGTTCTCCGTCCAAATTAGTCATTTTCGAGTTCCAAATTACCACTGTGTTCCTTGATTACAGACTCACTTGCACAGGGTTAGCCTCGTATCAGTGTGCAAATACCAACAGTAAAGTAGAGAATGCACAACTTCAACAATACGTGGGGTCTATTCTTCTGTTCATGAATTTTCATTTAATATACTATCAATTTCGATTTTCAAGCTCTGGCAGAGTCCCCATCGTAGACATTGATCAAATAGAAGGGTTAAATGCCATTAAATCTTTTGGCGACTTGAACTTTCGTCAAACCTTTAATGGCATTCGTGGCAGATTGTTTATCCGCCTGGAAGACTCACCAGGAAGGTTAGATGCCATGATTGAATGTTTCAAGTGGTACGCAAAAGATGATTGGGAGTTGAGTTCTCGCGGTTTGCAGCTTCATCTCAACACGCTGGAAGCCTGTCCTTGTACGTATTGGCAAGCTTGGAGAGACAGGAGATTTAGATATGAGTCAGGACGATGGCCAGTCTACTGCTTTCTCTCAAGGTTCCCTTCTGTGTTCGGATGGGGGCAGAAGTGCTGTTACGAGTTCATTAGGACAAGAGGATGGTGGTGGGGATGGTGGTGGTGGTTTCCTCTGTTAGCAAGTGGATTCCCTAATGGCGGCAATGCTCAAAGGTTAGTAAGCACAGTTAGTTCTTTTCGGCGCTACCCATCACGTGGTATATATGATATCGCATTGCGTTTGGTCACCAAGACGTTTTGACATCGTTCTCGGATTTGCGTACGAATGTACTGAATCTTGAACAAATTATTTACTTGGTTTATTTAGTTAATCTCTAAATACAAGCAAAATATCTGTTTTCCAGTTTGATTGAAGCTTTTCTTACTGCTGTTTAGAGAGCTAACTTAATTAAGAGATCGATCTGAATTTTCTTTTTAAAGTCAGTGAATTTGTATGGGAATCCGAGAACAATGTCCGAACTTTTTGGTCAACATTTATACCACGTGACGGCTAGCGCCGAAAAGATGAATTAGGTAATATAAATGCGGTCTCTTCTCATCTCAGAGGTCCAGTGTTCGATTTATTAGCCTCGTCGTCACAAGTGAGTAGAGTTTGTTACGTTCTCTAACATGCAGAACTCCATGGCCAATTTTATTAGTACATTAGCCGTGCCCTTACTTGGTTTATTCATGGCATCAATAAAATTTGAAGGAAGTTTTTGAAGCAAATTAAATCTGAAGGCCTTGTCGTAGCAAATCTTTATAAAAATAAATAAATGAAATAAATAAGATGTAGCAGTGAAATGAAAAATCGGATGTCAGAGAACTCTAAGAAAAGGCCTCGAAGCACAGGAGAGAACCAACTCACACACATGACACCGAGCCCCGCGGGACTTGAACCCTTGTCACATTGGTGCACGCGAGAGGCAAGCGCTAATGAATCCACTCATCTTATATTTTTAGGCACCACCAACATTGGGATCGATACAATTGGGTACAAAACGACTACAAAGCGTACCAACAATGTTGTGTCTATAGCAACCTGTGTTGGATGTATCAAGAACGACGTCCATCTGACACATGTGCACGTTACATCCCCCCGAGAATGAGTAAGTTAACATAACTAGATTGATTAGATTCCGAGGTTGAAGAAGAATGGGTCGAGTTGGAATTCCAGTGCATTGTGGGACTGTTTTAGAGGACATATTTAAAAGATGGCCCAGGGGTGGATTCAGAAATTTTAGAAGGGGGTGACTATTACAAAGGTTTTTACCAGGAATTCAAGGGCGCCTGCACACTTTGCCCCAGGGAATCCGGAATCCAGAATCCACGAAATGTTAGGCCTTGGAATCCGGAATCCAGTTTATAATGGAATCCGGAATCCACCCTTTTGAAATCCGGAACCCGCTACTTTGAAATTCAAATACACTCAAATGCTATCGCCTCGACCTAGACTGAACCGATGTAGCCCCTCCCCCACTGTGTAATATCTCCACCAAGAATATCTGTCATCAGATGCTGATTTCATGGATAGACGATTCTACTTATACCGGCAAGTATATCAAATATAATTTTCAGAGAAAGTATCTGAAAATTAACGATATGATATCCGGAATCCGTAATACAAAAGTTTTGGAATCCGGAATCCAGAGTCTCGGAATCCGGAATCCAGCGTTTGGAATACGAAATCCACCATAAGTCCGGATTCCCTTGCATGGGGTGACACATCCCCCTGACGATATATTTTCTTTACATCTCATGCCGGTGTAAATCAAGGCATTAATAACATAATTTAAGATTCTTTTACGATTTTTAAACTTACAGCGTGGTTTTGGGGCGATCCTCACTTCGTCACACTGGACAGCAAGGACTACACGTTCAACGGTCTTGGAGAGTACGTCATGCTGGATGCAAAAGATGGTTACTTTCAGTTGCAAGCCCGAACGAGCCTTGCTAAAGGAAATGGCACTGCCACCGTGTTTAGTGGAGCTGTAGCCAGAGAGAATAATTCCACAACTGTTCAAGTTACCTTGCCGTATGATAATGGTAAAATAGATTGAATGATTTCAAGTTTTAATTTATGCTCCCGGCCCTTCACGTATTCTAGGCGCTTTTGTTTTCCCCTTTGGCCATTCTATATAAATTTTCTTTCTTGCAAAGAACAGAGCTTTTACTTTTGAAGCAGAGAGGATTTGTCACGCACAATATGGAGCGTAAGGTAACGGTTGTTGCGTGACAAGTTGCGCAACTCTGTCACATATTCTATTGAGCCTTGATTCATCAAATTTGGACGCGCTTGCAAATTATATAATTACAAAAAAGCACTTCTCTTGAATAATTTAATTTATGCCTACTTAATTCGCTTAACAAATGAGAATTAACCTATGATTTCATTTATTCACTCATTCAAAGAAACAATGGAAGTTCTCGTAGATGGAAAAGCTCTTGACTTCAAAAGCCTGACCAATGAATCTATTGATCTCAATAACGGATCTGTTACGGTCTCCAAGCCTGAGAAACAATGCTTCGAGATGACTTTCCCTTCAGGAATGTCGGTAACAATATGCGAAAAACAGAACATACTTTCCATCGTCACTGCTGCTCCAGAGTCATTCAAGAACAAGACAAAAGGTCTTCTTGGAACATGGAATGGAAATCCCGAGGATGATTTTACTTTACCTAATGGAACTGTACTCCCACACGATATGAATGGCAGTGATATTCACTATAAGTTTGGGTTGTCATGTAAGTTTTGTATAATATTTTTATGAAAATTAATGGGAATGAAGAAGAAAACAGAAGAATTACTTTTCTCACCATGATTTTCCAGATCTAGAGAGCTATTTGTCGTGTCTTCGACATTTTCTACAAAACTAAACAAAAGATTTTGTATGTTTTAGGGCAAGTCAACTCCACCAGCTCATTATTTACCTATAAGGCAAACGAAAGCTTTTCCACATTCGTAAACTCATCGTTCAAGCCGATGTTCATTGAAGACATCAATTGGGCGAACGATTCTCTCAGACGGCAGGCAGAAGCGGCTTGCAATGGGGATATAAGCTGTCTGTTTGATATAGCTTCAACGGGAGACTTGTCTGTTGGTTTAAGTACACGACAGATAGGATCACAGTTGGTGAATGACTCTAATAGAATGAGTAAGTAATAATACTATTATTGAATAGATTTTGGCCGAGACGCTAGTAACGTATGGAGAGAAGCAAGAGAATTTAATTTATATAGATGGAGGTCATGTGGATTTGGTGGGAATTTTTTGGCGCCAAAACGCGTGCACTCGAGTCCAACCGAACTGAGATCCAAAATCGGAAAAAGTCTTTTTTTTAAGGTTCACATCACTGGTGATTGTTTCTACAGGTAATGAGGCACCCAAGTTCTCAAACAGTTCTTCAGTGATCTACCTAAATATCAATACAACAGTTACCGTTTTGTTCAATGCCACTGATGATGATGGTGATGATATCACATTCAATGTAAGCGGTCTTCCTGATGCCACTAACCAGACAACCTCATTAACGTCTGTGTCGCTGAAATGGAAAGTTACCATGGAAAAGGTTATTGTTGCATATAAATTATATTTGTGATCTATGAAATCTTACATCGAAGTTGCAGGTAAAATTGCCAAAAGATGAAGAAGTGTTTCAAAAAGTATAATTTCTATTCCTGTTGTATTTAAGGATTATCCGTAAAAATAAGCTCGTCAACAGATTTGGTCTCCTTTCGTTCTTCTTTTTTTCGTTTCTTTTGTCCTAATTCCTTTCATCTTTCCTCTTTGTTCTTTGTCGTTTTCTTCTCCCCCTTTTGTTTTCCATTTATTTTCTCACATTTTCTTTCTTACTCCTTTTTTTGTATAGAATGTAACTAATTACAGAATCAGCTCCTTCAAGTTTGGCTCAAGATCCAAAATCTCGCATACTAACATACACACCTTGCATTTCAGTTCGAGCTTGTAGTCATAGCAACAGACAGCAAGGGCGCTTCTACAGTCTTCAAACCCACTGTGTACATCTGCGCATGTCACAACAATGGAACATGCGACAAACCAAACAAACTAGCCAATCAGTCGCTTGCAGATCCAGGGAAGGAAAGGTTCTTCGTAATGTCTTGTGTCTGCGTGGATGGATACACTGGACAGTACTGTGAGTCCGATATCGATGCGTGTGAAGCAAACTCCAATCCTTGCTATCCTGAAGTTGCGTGTATAGACTTGCCGCCGCCAGCCAACCTGACGAGTGGATACACTTGTGGTCCTTGTCCTAGTGGATACACTGGAAATGGTGCAAACTGCGCAGGTAAATAAATAAGACAAATAACTTTTGTTATCCGTTGTGATGCATTGTCTTTCCTCCATTTAAACCAGCCCAAGCTGAATTACCCACTTCGCTTGTCACGCACAAAGGTTTCAGTCTATTTTCAAAGTTACACTAAAAAGGCATCTCATCATCTCATCTCAGCTAAACACTGATCTAATTATGTGCTTATTAATGTCTATCAATTGAGTTTAATATCTGTATTTTTTTAAATTATACTGAAAATGAACTCTTTATAATTACTGATCATTTGTGCGTGACAAGCGAAACATATAGCTCGGAGGTGGGCTGTTGGACTGCTCTTTCAAAAACCTGCTTATAAATATTATTTTTTTGTTGGAGTTGTATCCATATTCATGTGTCTTCTCTTGCGCAACCGTTAAACACATAGTCTGATCATGACATGAGGAAAAATTAAGCCTAAGGTAAAGAGGTATCCTAGTCTTCCCTATGAAGATTTTATGATGCTATTTGCTATGATGCTATTTGAATTACCTTTGAATGTAGATGTCGATGAATGCGCTGGAGTTAACATCTGTGACCAGATATGTGGCAACACACCGGGCTCGTATGTGTGTGACTGCAAGAAAGGATACAAACTTAATGTGGACAAAAAAACATGCGACGGTAAGAAACGTATAGACCCCTTGCACTGAGTTCTGATAGAAATTATTCTTGGGAAGTGGGGGGATGGGTGATTGATTTGTTTTGCATAAGAAAATATGGCCTATTGTTTTGTTCCCCAGAACAATTCCTCTTGGAAATCAATTCAAGAGGTCTCTCTGCTCTAAATGACCATCATACCATATCTAGCAGTCATGACCGTCATACCGTATATATGTCACAGAGTGACGTCAACTCAAATTAATTATCATTATATCTTAATCATATCGTTATTAGTAGATATTTATGCAAGATCAAAATGGTTGGTGTATTTTTCTGCAGACATCAACGAGTGTGACCCTGTTAGTGACTGTATGCAGAGCTGCACGAACTATGTCGGTAGCTATTCCTGTTCCTGTAACAAGTATTTCAAGGTTAAACCTGGCAATCCAAAGCAATGCATACGTAAGTCAATATATATCTCATTCAAAAATGTACTCAAATGCATCATCTTATGCAAAGAAGGCCCTTACTTTGATTAAGAAAACCTTCCAATTTGAACTCTGAAACAACCTATAGGATGGACTGACCTAAGTCAAAGCACAGCTAACTCACACTGCAGATCGAACCGTGAAACAATCTCTGGGCTCATCTAAGTCAGGGCATGGCAAACTCACAGATCACACCTTGAAACAACCTCTGGGCTGATCCAGGTCAGGGCACGGCTAACTCACAGATCGAACCCTGAAACAACATCTTGGCTGATCTAAGTCAGGGCATAACTAAATCACAGATTGAATTCTGAAACAATCTCCGGGCTGATCTAAGTTAGGGCACCGCTAACTCGCTGATCGAATTGCAATTCAGCTTTTTATTTTGCTTTTGCGGAGGGAGTGAGGAAAACCGAAACATTCTCAAATCGAAGGACAGACAGACAGATCTAACAAACTCTACTCACATGCGAAGAGGAAAGGCGAATGGTACTGTTGCTACGAACCGCTTGTTCAACTTAGATCGAGGTTGTTTCACGGTTAGACCTGTGTTAGTCGTGCCCTGATTGTCTTTTTTGAGCTTCAAAAATCTAAATATTCAATTGTATTTTGCAGCTGAATCTCCATGTACAAA
Source organism: Actinia equina (assembly GCA_011057435.1). Taxonomy (NCBI): domain Eukaryota; kingdom Metazoa; phylum Cnidaria; class Anthozoa; order Actiniaria; family Actiniidae; genus Actinia; species Actinia equina. The sequence goes on along the minus strand of WHPX01000490.1, from coordinate 12,285 downwards.
TAACCGTCTGGGCTGCACACACGTGTGTTATGTTGCAGATGAAGTTGAAACTTGTGCGTGTAACCAAGGTTACGAACTAGCCAACGATAAAAGGACGTGCGAAGGTGCGATCGATAATCAACTGATCTTCTATGATCTGCGCTATTCTCAATCTTCAAAAAATATTAATCGTTCCGGGATTGAAGAAGGCGTTGCATCAGAGGGGCTGTTTGAGGGGACGCTTTTTTACTTATATGGCTTCTTTATCGCTTGCCGATAGTAAAACGGCGGGAAAGAAAAGTGAAAAAAGCCTTTATAATGGCTTGTAACCATTATATAAAGTGCATATCATATCGACAAACACACGGCGGCCATGATGGTGGCATTAACATATGGCGGCGATGACGTAACGTACATGTTGATGTAACAAACAATTTTTAAGTTTGCAAATGTTTAACGTTCGAAGAAGGACGGACAAGCCATGCGCAGTTAAAATTTTGCCTTAGAACAGCATTTTCAAATATCATTTTTGTTCTAATTTTTAAAGATATTGACGAGTGCGCCAGGAATATCTACCGATGTCAACAAAAGTGTCACAACACTAAAGGAGGCTACTACTGCTCCTGTGTCAATGGATTTGAACTCGCGTCCGATAATGTGACGTGTAATGGTACGTCATATCCTGTATGACTAAATATGGTAACCTTGCTAATCAGGTGGCGTGGATAAATAGTTCCTTTCTTTGTCATTCCTTTAATAGACCCGTTTCAGCGCGTCGGGATGAAGCTCAATTTGGAGATCATAATAGGTTTTCAATTCTCAGAAGATTAAAGCTATTTTGTCTTGTCCTCCAAATTGAGCTGCTTTGACGTCACATCTATAGTTGCCATAGTAACACGTTATTCTTGTTTAGATATCGATGAATGCATGCGTTGGACGTTCAACTGCACCGACCCGTCCCAGTTATGTGTGAATACACCGGGCTCGTACAAATGCCAATGTGAAGCAGGACTTTATTGGATTGACAATAAGTGTAGAGGTTTGTTCATAAGATTGTTTTTTTAGTCTTGATTTGTCCTAAATCTCCAGATTTTCGATTTCAATGAAAGACATGCGAGGTAAATTTTACTAAACCTGATATTGGATTATCTGTAGTTATCTTTCGTTTTTTATTAAGTAAAAGTGGTTCGAAGCCTAAAAATGTCGGCCATGGAAACCTTTGTCGAAGAATCTTCCAAAAACAAAACTAGCATCTGGGGGTGGGGGTGAGTTGTGTACAAAATTCCTATATTAGTGGGGGTAGAGTATGCTCGCGCAAAGAAAACAATGTGGTGCATTTCGATTCGATTTCGATTTTTGTTTTTTTAATGGGAGAAATTATCTTCATCTCGAATAAAAATAATCAAATATTTTTTACCGATCTTATTTTTACCTTTCAGTTTGAGTTCCCTGTGACTTCCGTATCAGCAGCTCCACTTTTAGACAGGGCCTAAATATACATACTATTTATTTGTAGTAAGAACACAAATGATAGGGGAGCTTCTACTTATCGCAACAAAATTGTTGCATCGCCAATTGCAGAGTGACTATCGTTCTTATTACCATTCACTCGCGCGCAAAAATGTTTTTTTCGTTAATCGTTTCATGAATTAGAAGCAACGTATAATATTCGCAACAAAGAAAAATCATTTGCGCACAGATATTATTTTCCTTACCAACAATGCACAACCAGTTTGGCGATTTTGTTTTCTGGATTACCGCACGTATTACCGAGAGAGTAGGCTTTAAATGAAGTGATTTTTTCTCCAGCTCTCAAAAAAGACGAGCCAACACCAACTCCGCCTCCTGCACCAACGCCAAAAACACCAACTGACAACGAATTAGAGAACGCAGTTGTCATAAAGCTGGAAAACCTTACTTTTTTACAGGTGAAAATTTGCTATTAAAAAATATACAAAAGACTTTAGTATCGATATAATAAAGCTAAAGTTTTGTATTTTTGTAACCAGTGGAATAAAGAAAACGAAGACAGGTTCAAAGAAGCAGTAGCAAAAGCTGTTACTGAATACTGCGCAAAAGCAAGCCATGACTGTGGCGCCAGGTAGGTTTGAAGCATAATGTCAAAATGAAGTATTAGGTTGTTCCAGGGTTCGGTCTGTGAGTTAGCAGTGACGTGACTTAGATCAGCCCAGAGGTTGTTCCAGGGTTCGAACATGAATGGTTTATTTTACAACCATTGTTTTTTATACAGGGATCCCAACCGCTTCATTACCTATACCGCTGACCAAGTCCATCTAGTCCCAGACTTCTTAAAAGAGAACCCAAATCAGTTAGCTTTCTACGTCAACCACCCTCCTGGTGTTGGTCAGATAGGCAAGATAACGATAGAAAAAGACACTTTGATCAAGAGTATTGAATCCCATCAAGACGATATTGGGAAATCCCTCAATACGAGAGTTACTGATGTACGACCTTATAAGGAGCCAGCTCCAGGACCAATAGAGACGGATTATCTACCGATTATTATTGGATCTGCTGTTGGGTTGGTCGTACTTCTGTTAATTATAATCTTTGCCGTGTGGTGAGTAATGCGCTCAAGAAATAATATAATTATTATTATTAGTCAATCAATAGTTTTTCTTCTATTCTATTTGCCATTCAGCATGGATAAACATGATCACGTGACCTTGGTGTCTATCCTCTTGTTTTTTTTTTATACTGAGTTCACTGAATAACTTGAATATTAGGTGTTTTTGAGCTATTAAATGTAAATCATTTTACTTCAAGATATTTTCAAGAAAAAAAAATCGGGCAGGATTAGTAGCGTTTTTGCAGAGTGAAAAGAATACAAGTTTTTTGTCGTTGTCTGTTTTACAGGTGGCTTTATCGAAGAAGGTCCAAAGTGGCCGCGACAGAAAAAGGTGACCCGCTGACTGAGAAGGAAATAGAACAAATAAAACATTTTCCTTTTCAGGAACTAGAAATGCAAACTGAGATTCCCAGGGCAAATACTGAAAGCCGTTTATCATTCACGTAGAATGACTCGCACAATGTTTCGACGCATCGATGGGAATGTATTAGTTAGTTAAAACTGTGGTAGATTCAATCTCGTGCCAACCTGCTGACCAAAAAGCAAGAGGACTCTGGGCTCGAGATTGAGGTAGTTCGTGAAAGAATGGTAGAGGTTAAACCTCGTACTCAGGCTTTTCCCTCTGCAGGCAAAGGAAAAGAACCTGGTTACGAGCTTGTTACCAAAGCACTAAACAATATTCTTTGAGTAGACTTTTAGTTTGATAAAATAGTACCATTCTGGTCTAGCTTGGGTACTAGCAATACCAGATAAGAGGCACGATGAACAGAATATATATTTGTACCCAAGGTACTACCACAATGCACCATGCATCTTCATTACCCACAGGTAGCCCAGACTTACCTTTAGTGTTGAGTAACTGAATCGATCGAGAGACAGACAGACAGACAGACAGACAGATAAAGATTGTATGGGTATCATATGGGTATTTTTGAATCCTCATTTTTACGCTTTAAAATAATTAAAACCAAATAAAACTCCCACCGTGTGTTGTTGATATATTGAACAGTCCCATGGTTTAATTACAGCTCATTTCGTTTGGGTTTAGATGACGCTGCCCCACCACACACTTTAGTCAATTAAAATTTAACAAATTAAGTAAATTAACCTGTAAAAAAGTGGTATTTTTTTCCAGACTTATGCATTACTGCACTGTCTTAAATATTTTTGATTTTCTGGTTGAGTCTGGTTCATCCAGTTCTCAAATAGCACGTGTCAGTTCTCATTACTTTTTAGAACTCAGTCAACCAGGATCGTTGCTAAAAGTACATACGAGTTACTTACACTGATATTAATTTGTTTAACTAATCAATCGCTTGATGCATTGAACTAATAAAACACATAAAAAAGTTGTCGTTCCGCTCGAGCCGCATCTTTTACAATATAAGGAATGTACTTACGATATTTGGAAATTGGTATATAATTTTCTTTACTAAATAGGCGAGTTTCTTGCTCAAAACTGCTCAAACTTACAGTAAATCGAGTGAAACATCACTAACTAGTCAGCCATCTTGGTTTTGGCCGAAAAAGGACTGGAAATGTGTAGGGGAGGGGAGCGTGATTTGTCACCACAGGAAGCCCGCGAACGACAACAATTGTTTGATGTGCAAGAAACATGAGCAATACTCAGTGGTGCTGTTTTCTATTCTTGGATTGGTAATGTTCGGACATATCGTTTGTTATCTTATTGGCCTATAAAACTGGAACATTTTAACTGTAACAGTTTAATTTCAAAATCTTTCTCGTCAGTTGTTTTTTTTTTTTTTTTGTTTTCATTAACCTAATTTTGAAGCGATAGAAATCTAAGGTAAGGCAAGGGATAGCTTCGTTGTCCATCGCATGGTCAAGATATGTATATATGAAATCGAAATAAAATCTAAATCAATGTAAAATTCAAATATCCAATTAAAATGAGTTAGATAATTATTCACGAATGCTAAACGTTGATATGTATACTTATTTCAGAAATCGTTGTCACACCAAAAGCCTCAAGCAACAAGCCAAGACCGCAGAGAACGCCGGTACTTTTAGCTGTAATTAGTTTATTCATGATGCATTTTTATTTATTGACTTCACAAATTGCTGCAAACAAGGTTGCTTGAGATGATAATTGGTGGAGAGCTATAGACACTTGCATGAACCATTAATCAAATTGAATATAATTAAAAGTACCGACGTTCTCTGGAGCCTTGGCGTGTTATTTGAGGCTCTTGGTGTGACAACGATCTTCGAAATAGGTGTATATAACAACTTATAGAGCAAACAGGGTTTTGGCAGGGAAGAACTCTATATTTTCATCGATCGGGTGGAGTCTGAGGCCTGGTTTGCAAACATAAGCCCAAGAAACGTACGCTGTTTATCTTAAGTATGTATGTATGTAATTGTTGACTTCAAGCAAACGCGAGTTGTACTTTTCCAGCTCGATTTGCACGTACCCAGAAAACATGGGGTTTTTCCTCACTATGTGGCTACATTTCATTGGATGATACTGTTGGTAAAGTCAGGGTCGTAAATGAAAATTCCAGTGTGTTCATCACGCCTTTGAACTCGCCTGTCGACGTGCTTAACAACAATGTTGTGGGGTGCCACTCTGTATTTATTAGCAAATTCTTCGCCACACCCATAACACTTTTTGGTGGCGTTGGGACGTTCACAAAGTGTGTGTGGACACGGCTTAAAAACGGATGATTGGCTAATCAAAATATCAACTGAGTGTGCGCAGTATGTTTTTCCGCTGAATTTATCGCTGGCGCTTAGTACAAAATGGCGGACGAGAAGGGATTCTTGTCGGGCACATTTTCTTCCCAAAATCGCAGTTTTTATCCCACGAATCTTGATTATGTGCCGTACTTGTTCAAAAAACCGAGACAGATGAGTATTATGATGCTATATTGATGGTAAATAGTCATTTTTTCATTCTGATTCCAACAAAACCAAGTCGTCGAAGTGCGGGTACTAGGATCAAAATACAGTGAAGAAAATACAAGTATTGCTTTCCTTTTCCAACTCTATTCCAAGCTTCTAAACTTAAAAAGCTGATTTATTGTCAAAATAATCAAGTAATTATCGTAAATTTTTAAATTCCCAATAAAAACTATAGACGATCATGGTTTACCCGGATTTACCCCGATCATGTGCAAAATATTTCCAAGAGCCGCTATGTGAACTGGTACTTTATTTGCTCAAATTTCGATATCGTGTGGTCAAACCTTTGATAATTCTTTCTTTGGGGTATTTTTTTAAAAATGGGGACACTGGTCATTATTCAACCATTTCCATGAGTTTTAAGGCATTTTTGGAAGCATACCGAGACTAGTTTAATTCCATAATTAGCAAGAAATCAAATGCTTTGTGTCTACATGGCAATCTCACCAGCCATTTTACTTTTATATCAAAACAATTCTTACTATTATTATGTTAAGTGTGAATGGGAGAATCTTATATGTAAGGTGCTGAAGCTGTAAACAGGAGAACACCAAAATTAAAAGTTTTCTTTTAAAAGTGCTCCGCATGATAATTAAATGTTGCATTTATGAATAATTGTGCAACTGTATGATTTTTTCCCAATATTCAGTGCTTTTCAAGGTTAGGAGTTGTATCCAAACCTGTTATAATAATGTACACTCCTTTCACTGATAAGCACTTATGCAACAATAAAAATAGATGTCTTAAGTTTTCCTCATTCTTGTCAGTTTACTGTAGTTTGTATGTTAAAGCCTTCATTATTGTAATACAGAAGTTGAAAGCCCTTTCCACATGCATTCTTCTGTTTCATATTACCAAAGATAAGAACCAAAGAAGATGGATTTTCCATTTATCAGTCACAAATACATAAATGTGTAAATATATAGAAGGAAATATACTGTTATTACCCGGACGAGGCATGAAGGCCTTTAAGAAAGATTCTTGAACTCAGGCAGGCAATTCTGTAGTTTTTCATTGAAAGTTTTTACAAAAAAAATTCATTATATTCATGGTAGCATATATTTATCCTAAGTTACATTGCCTATTGAGTATATGTCATGTTTCATTTCATTTTTAAATTTCATTGACTTATGGAATTAATTCAGTAGTACAATTATTTGTTAGGAGTGTGCTCTTGTCACCTGCAATCTCAACTATTATTATTTATATCTGTAAACTATTGAGCACAATAAAGATTGATTGATAGATTAGATCCTAGTGCACTGTCGGTTGGAAGCATACATTTTGTGCAACTCTGGGCCTGCTACTCAGCAAATAGGCCAATCTTAATTCTTTTCAGCTGAATAGAATTCTGGTTTTTCATTGTGTTTAATAATTGTTTTCTTGCTTTTTTTTTGGAACAGCTCTTAGAGTGCATGCAGTAAACCATGAAATAAAATCAAAGTTGATAATTTCAATGACAAGTTATACCTATTTAGTGACTATTAGTTGCTATCACTCAACCAGAACAATAATAATATTACACAAAGACAAAATTGGTTTCTTGTGTATTTTTGCATTGTGTAATGAATGTTCTGATTGGGTTATAGTGACTATTAGTAACTAAATAGCGGCCATTTTGTTATTTTTTCATTTATTGATAGCTCTTTTGGAATAGCCCATTGATTAACTATAGAAGTCAGATAAAACTGTTCCATGCATTATATTCTTTGTCAGAACAATGATTTTATTTGGAATAAATGGAAAACAAGTTGTGAGTAACATGCAGACACTTCTCCCATTAACTTGATTTTTGATTGCATAAATTATTTCATTTTACAATAGACTAATAAAAGGAAACTCATTTTTCTCAAAAAGATTTACTCCAATAAATTTTAAAACGTACCTAGCCTATGGCACATCTGACAATATTCTCGGTATAGATTCTAAATGAGGTAAGCTATTCAATGACCAAAAAGGCCATTGTGTAAATGATGCTCCTAGAAGTTATAAATATTTTTCTTGTCATAATTTATGCTAATGTGCTGTCAAAATACCTCATAAGTCAATACACAACAAGAAACATTTTTATAAGACCACACACAACACTCAAACTATGTAAAAATTGGTCATTTTGCTTATCTCATGTAGAATATATACTAAAAATATTGTCAGATGTGTTATAGGCACTTTAATAAACTAGCCCTAGAGCTGAAATGCTTCCATTGAATGATAAGGGTGAGTCCTCATAAAATATTTTTTGAAAATATTTAAACAAATTATGTAGCAAATCATTGATAAACTTTCAATTTATGCTGGTTTTGATTCCATAGCATATTTGTAACCCTTACTTTGTTTTGTCTTACAATGATGATGCAGAATAGATTATTTTAAAGCTATATATAGTACAAAAATCCTGTACCCATTGAGGCCTGATGCTTTTTAAGATAGGTTTTTGTAAAAAAAATGGTCTAAGGCAGTTTCATATTGACTTGTTTTGAAGTTATATCATAAAAATAGTTTTTTCTTGAATAAATTGATTTAGAAGCACCGGAAATTTGTTTGATGATTTACACTATGTAAACAAGTCAGACAGAGAATGTCATCTGACAACTTTGTATAACACCAATTACAAACTTTGACTTAAAAATAAAAAAAAGTAATATGAACAAAAAAGCCATTTTAAATATTTTGTAGCACAAGCATTAATAAGCATTTGTACGAAGTTTCAAGCTTAAGATTTGTGACTTATTTTAAGTCAAAACATATAAACAAACAATTATACTTTCCTCCAGTCTTTGATAAATATCCCTTCATCAGAGACACAAAACTGTACCAGTCAACAAACAGATGCACTCCAAAATTATATAAATTCAACAAGAAAAGATGTATCCTTTATATCACAAAATATCATTGTTGACTGAAGCTTTTTTCTCTAGTTTTGTGGCCATCCAAAACCTCTTCGAAACACCTCACCCTCGTCCGCCATTTTGTTTAAATCTTCACACTTTAGCTAAGTGTCGTTTCACAGCTCAAGCTCAGAAAAAGCAGCTCATTTGATATGTTATTAATTGGAGAACGACGAACAAAATATCAAAATGTTAACCTTATCTCAGTTTTCCTGACCTTATCTCAGGTCAAAATACGAGTGCTGTTTTCATTGATTTTTCCCAAGAGTAGCACTTTTGTCATCCAAAATCATGCCTAATTATCTCAGCGATAAGACCTTCTACGTCGATCTAACGAAGACGTATACTTTCAATAAGCCCTGCAGATTATTTGACCAAGACCGATTGGAAATCACGATCAAAATTAGGCGCTGAATCCAATACGATGCAACGGGGTTTTTGGAACACGGGAACCTCCAACGCGTCCGCCATTTTGTTTTTCACAATTTCGCGCATGCGCAGCGGTTTTTAAGCCGTGTATTCAAATAGCAGAGCTTGAGTCTCAGCAACAGCTACAGTGTCTGCACATATACCCAAGCCTTTGAGTGTGCTGCACTGGCAGTTGAACAGATTGCTACTTTTCTTTAGTGGTTGTACGATCAATGGTACACCGCCGTTCCGGCTTTTTACAGTACGCATCTTTGCACATTAGATGCTGTTTGAGTAATTGCATCTGGGGTGTTCAGCAGAAACTCAGCTTTGTGAAACATATCTTGCAGAGTAGAGAACCTGACACATTTTTTGGGGGTGCAGGCTTTTTTCGACTAATGCCGAGTTTCTTGGCAGTGGATGTTACAACCTGGATTGCTCAGCTGCGTTGCAGAATAAGAATACTCGTACGTGCTTAGTTTCCTCATCTCTGCTCATGTCTTTCCATTCGTCATATGACTTACATAACCGTTGGAAAGGGTCTGATAACTTGTGAGGACCTTCTCCATACATTTAAAAGCGTTGTGGCATGTATGGTAATAACAAGCAGACCAATGTTTTCAATCTTCATATTTTTGCACTTTAATTTTAAAAAATTATTGAAGCGTAGATATGAAGATTGAAAGTATTCAGCCATCGCGGCCTGAAGCACTAATTAAGTCACTCAATTCAGCAAAAAAAATGCATCAATGGATGCCTACACGTATAATGATTAATTATTGTTTTGCCAAAACACGCAAATGCAATTTTAAAAGTAAGTTATTAATTAAAGAAGAAATAAATTGCTAACTGATTGAAATCATAGATAAAATGCTGGGAATGTAAGACGAACAATATTAAAACATGAAAACCACACGCTTAAGTGTGAGTTTGTGTGTCCAAACTATCGCATGCTAACATTGACCTTTGGAAATAGATTCTTTGTTTAAGTAGTCTTGAAATTTTCTTTTTCAAAACCTTTTGTTAAAGATACCGCTCTCAAACACAGATTGAGAGAAAATATATATAATTCATTCAAATAAACAATGTTTGTTTTGCGGCACTCGAATCATTCTTAATACATATTTAATATTAAAATAGACAAACCAATATCAGTGTAGAAAGAGAGTCCTGATATTGACTTAGAATATTCTTAAGATGAACTGTTATGATAATCTTTCTTCGTATAGAGTTTGTAGGTTGTTTGTAGTTGGGTTTAGTTTAAAGTTCATTAAAGTTGTTAGAATTCCTTATTAAAAGTTAACTATGAGAGCGAAAGAATTAAGGTGTTACTGAGTAAAAAGCAAAATAGGTCAAAATAACTTCTTCAACTGAAGATCTTAGTTTCAAATTATATATTTAGATGTAAACAACCCACTAAAAGTCTTAAATAATCCTCTTTGGTCGGAAATCATATCAGTAAAGGCATATTTGTTTGTTTTTTTTTGAAACGATATATTTGCTTTCTTCTGGATGTTTTTTGCATATTATATCATTGCCTTGGTCAAGCTTCATTTAGTATGACATATTCTGAGCATTTCTTGGAATCAGTCGATAGTGAACAGGCGAATGATATGGTACCGTTTAATGAGCCAGCTCTGAAAACGCTGAAAATGGCTTGGAAATTCCTTCTTTTGGTCCTGATGTATTTGCCATCGTGTTTAACAGGTACATTTAATTACCCTTACTTTAAACTAACTTAATTACTATGTGAATATTAACATATTGTGAAGCGTTGTTGAACTCCTGGAATTTGCGCTATATAGAATATTATCATTATTATTAGTAATCTTTTGATTTTTAAATATTAATAGTACCATTTTATAAATATAGTTTTCAAAATCTTTTGGCTTTAGTCAATGTGTTTTTGCATGATATGCAATAGAATAATAATGCATAGTATGCATACATTTTATAGTCAAGTGACGAGAGAGCAGGAAAACGACAAGCCCGCTATTTTCACGATTCCTCATTCAACTGAGTTTAATACTCCAAATTTGTAAGCGTTTTATTTGTGTCACTGCTGCTCGAAACTTGTGACGAAATTTTGTCGAATCAGAGGAAAGGCTAATATTATTAGTATTCTTGGTTTTCACCTACGTCATCATGAATTTCAAAAGTTTAAATTCGCATTATCATGAAACAGAAGTTTCATATTCTTGTAAAGCAGTCCAAACTACATATGCTGGCCAAATTGTAAGGCTGTAAAGAATTTCGTTGCGGAACTAGAGGCGTGTAAACATGACGCAATTTTGGTTAAAATGTATGAAGCGGCCATCTTGGTGTTCCAAGTTAGTACACCATCATGGCGGGCGCCAACTCCAAAGGCGTATATTAAAATAATGGAATATTTCATATGTTTGACTAAATTTCACTTTCAATAAAGTTTGGTCACATTTGATATTTAGCTATTTGGCTCCAAAACAACGTGTTTACAAAATATAGAGCTTAAATACGTAAAGCTGTCCTTTTGGCGAAAGGCCAAAAAACCGTTTTTCTTCCCTGTCTAGTCAATTACCGTACTCTATGCACAGTAAGGCGTTTTTAGTCTCCTTTGCAGATACGCGGATACGCAGTGAAGACTGATACCACCCCTCCCCTATAGATATTCATAGTAGTATATAGAATATGCGTTCACCAAGATCAGAGTGGATCGGTTGATCGAGTGACGTAATCATACTTCTACGAATAGGAGTAGTAACGTCAGAGCCCAAAGCGTGACGTCATGGGTAGTAGAAACCAATCAGCAGACGTTTCGGGAGCTCCTGGCCGAATCCTCAGGAGGCTAAAAAGTATCCCTTAAAAAGTATCCCCCTTTCGCTCCGTAGCTGGGGTGGAGCAGAACCGGCATTTGTATAAGAAAACTACACACGTACATGCTGGTTTCATCAGCATGTACGTGTGTATCTTACTGAGAAGTATTAGAAGTCAGTCAATCAATCGGATGACTGGTTTTTTATTTATGCAAAAACATTTTAGTCGTCCTCTTTTGTTGGTAGTAAGAGTGCTTTCAGGTTGACTTAGTTATGGTAATAAAATATTTCGTAAGAAAGCTCTGCATGGTGCGTGTTTGAATTAAAGGAGCATGGAGAGAAAAGCAGCGGGGAAAGCCTACAATTTATTTCGTTGCATTTATTCAGGGAGTAACATCCCTGGATGGTTTATTTCAGTTACTCTGTGTAGCGACCCGCCAAAAACTGGTGTGAACCGGTGATTTGAAAAACTTATAGAAAGCTCAGCTTTTGTTTTGGGGGGGGGGGGGGGGGTGCATGAGCTGTGATCTTATGGTTTATGACTTGATGTATGATAAATAAAGAGTTCCAGTTTGTTAATGGTCAAGTTCAAAGTATTAAGAGAGAAAGAGAAATGATTATGTTTACTTCAAAAACAACTTATAAGTAGACGGCAGGAGCCATCTGTGTGTGACTAATTATGCTCATCGAATGAGCAAACATG